>JAZGTJ010005415.1:0-27577 GCA_036877575.1 Botia almorhae | reverse complement strand
GTCAAGTGGGGCTCGATTTCACTGTTAACGTGTTGTGAGAAGATGACATTTCAAATGTTCCTGTAAGGTTTCTTTGGCATCTCGGATCAGTATTCAGCGCCAATAGAAACATGCTGTGGGACCTGCTAAATAGAGGCAGAGATGGTGCGATGCAGTACAGGCTGAGAAAAAGTACCTTTTGTCTCGCGCTCAAGGAGAGGAGAAAGTGAGGCGCGGGGAGGTGTGAGGAATCGCCTAGGCTGCACGAGCAGGGGAGATTCCGCAGTAAATGAGTGTGAAATGTAACAAGTCTGTGGTGCTTCCATGACTACAGAGATGGAATAGAACTTTCTTAAGTGTAACCTTCTGATTTCTTTAAAGTTTATGCAGTTTAACAAACATAAGAAATGTTTGGAGGTTTTTTCTGGAGGAACATCAGGCAAGTAAAGTGACTTGACGTGGAGGTCAAGTATGGTGACCCAAACTCAGAACTTATCTTCTGTTTTTAACTTATTAGTTAGTGCGCACACACTGGAGTAGTGAGTGTGTTTGAACGCACACCCAGAGCAGAGGGCAGCACTGCGGCACACGGGGGGCAATTGGGTGGTAAGAGTGGTTGGGTGGTTTCCTTTCTGACCTAACCCTACAAGGATCGTAGAAACGTAAGGATTAACTTCTGTCTACCTGTCCACGATATTCTTCATCTCCTTTCCCATCAGCCCCTTGACAAAGTGTATGAAGTGCAAATTTCGCAAATATCTTAAGTTCATTTCTACGGAAGTGTTGATGGTTGACTTTCACCACAGTGGATATATTTCACAGCAAATGTAACATGTTTTACAGTCTGACTAGAAATGTATTTTTATGTCAAATGTAATGCAGAATATTGTTGCGCCTGACTTCCTGTTTATATAATTTTCTTCCTTCAGTCTCTCCAGTTTTGCTCCTTGGGGAAAACTGGCTGCCATCATTAGCCACTATTTGATACGATTAAAAATGTACAATTAGACCAGAGCCTACATGCATAGAGCGGATTTGTGATTCTGAGGAATCTGCAGATATAACACTATATAGAATGACCTGCAAGACAAAGAAGAAACAAATGACAATCCTTATTTAAATGAGGGTTCACGATTAATCAATCAGGGGACGAACTACTGGGGACTGGGGCTAGTTGTGACAACATGCCCCTATATATGGGGCAAGTAGTCTCATTGGCCATTCAATAACCTTTACTGGTTTTCAGCAAAATGTAAACAGTAAAATGATGATAAAACACAATTTGTGAAACAGCAAACATGAAAAGTGAAAAGCGATTTTGATTCAAAACCTGCCTCAAGTTACTGAGATTGTTCAGGACATGTACAGGAAAATCCGGTTCAAGTTCTGAATCTATGGCCGGCTTATCCAGGTGTGCTGGTGTGAGGTTATGTGGACTGTGTAAATAAATGGGCCCAGGTGTTTGGATGCTAAGCAGACTGGGTTATGCGCCGTCATAGATCATCTCTGCATCACAGACGGTCTGAAAGGCCAGGCTGATTTTAAGAGCTGACCATACGGCTGGCACAAGTCATTTCCTGACACCTTAAATAGCCTTAAAGGTGCTTGAGAATCTGCTTCATGTTGTTCCCAAAATTACCCTTAGTTCTTTCCCTCTTTAAGTACCCTTCTTTGTCGTTAAGTGTTGTCATGTTTCGCTAAGACTTCTACGCCGTAGATTAGCATAATCACAATAATTGAATCATAATTACATCTGCAAACAACACAAAGGCTTCATGCAGAACCGCATATAAATAACATTAATAATCTACAGTGGGGCGAATCGTGCACTGTGGCCTAATTTTTAGACCTGTTGAACAGAGATACAACTGATGATGTTTTTGCGCAGATCATGCAGCGTTTTCTTGACGTGTAATGCGTCGTTCTGTCTTACTTGCTATAAAAGGACCTTCTCTCTTCACTTCTGAACATAGCCAACTGTACATACAATCTCCAAAGAAGCTGAATTACCATTGAAATCTGGCTCGTCTTTCAGCCCAACTGTTTACGCAAGAGACACATGTTGTATTTACGAACCTGTTGGCTACGCTCCTTCCCATTAAGCCTTACATTTGGAATCGACCGTGAATTTTGTTGGCAGTTTGCAAGCGACTGCCTCTTGTTTTTATTGACTGTTATGATTGTACAACAACGGCCCAAAAAAGTATGCGGCCATTAACAAAACTTGCATTAAATCCTTTGTGTTCAAGTTTGAAAGTCTGTCAGGAAACAGAATACAAAATCAACACACATCCTGTCCAGAACAGTCTGAGGGAAGCGACAAAAGATTAAAACATTCCTTTTTTAAAGATGAAGCTGAAACTTCTTTATAATTCAGAACTAAAATACTTTTTCATACAGACACAGCCGGAGCTTTGAGATGCAAATCAATTATATAAAGCTGCTGAGAAAAGAGGGTTAAAAAAAGAAAAAAATGGCTGCTGTATTCACATTTCCTCTAAAATACTCAGGACTGTTTATACAAAGGCCTCGACTGTTAGCCGTGTATCATGAATAAAACAGCTAGCTTAAACTTTGGATGAAGTATATACTTAGTGCTAAGGGTAAGAACTTGAATACTTGCATGTTTAATACTCACAGGTCCTGTTCTAATAATACAGATCTGACAGGGGCATTTATAGTATCTTTATTCCCAGTACAGTAAAATGTTTTTCCTGTTTTAAATGTTGCTAAGCTGTGACCAGGAGCACAAGTAACATTATCTGGATGTTTATCCGAGTGGAAGCGGGCAGATTTCCCGGCCTGTATTCACTCAGCTGTGACAACATATATATCTGTGGGTAGCACACCAAATGTTTCTAGCAAAGCCCTGAAACTTTATTACCTTGTGTTTCCCTTTAAGTTTTCAAACCCAGTCATTTTTGTCCCCCAATAAAACCATTCAGAGCTGCAATCTGCTCTATAAATCAGACGCAGTGTCGGCAGTCAGATTTTGACTATTGGCATAAAATCTGGCACATTCTGTAACTTATTCTGAAACAAAGCGTAACTCGTTTAAATTGTTGCAGAGCAACAATGTTCTATTCGATTAAAAAATGTGAAGAAATTACAGAAACTTATTTTCTGAGTTTTTGCTCAGAAATTTGAGTAATGCAAACTGAATATTGAGATTGATAACAGTGGAATATAGCTTTCTGTACAGAGCCTGACCACTTATAAAAACTAACCTCTGGTTATTTTAGTTTAGGGTTAGGTTAGTCCTCTAACCCTGAATATTAAACTTCTGCAATAAATTCTGACCATTCAATTCAATTAATTCTTCATTTAAACTTTGTTTTGTAGATTTCAGCCTTACGGGTGCTATTTTTACTTTTTGCATACTTTTAAAGACATCTAAGCTTGAAAACCTCCCATTTAACTACACTGTTAAAAATGGCCTGCGTTTAAATGCGACTAATAGTGACAGCAACGTGCTAATATTTGATTCTTGAGCTGCAGATAGTCATCTTACATCTATTAACAAACCGTGTCTTTTCTTGCACGATGTCAACAGCAAAGCAGCTCTCATGCAGCATTGAATTTACACAAAACCGGCCCAAAACTACATAAACTTGACAAATGACAGCAGGTCCGAGGACTAACAAATTTTGCTGAAGGTAACTTGTCCATGAGGTTTTTATCCAATCATTTGACAGATACTTTACATCACTGACATGCAGGTTTATATAGTAGGAGGTTCGGACTTGTTTTAAAAATGCTAATTTTTGACTGAACTGTCCGTTTAATAATATTTTTCATACTCTGAGCCTTTAAAACACGTTCATTTCTTTGCTCACACTGGAGCGCATTACTGGTCATGCTGTACATCTCTGTTAAGCTCCAGATAAATTTACACACGCCTCACAGAACAAATACATTATTAACTTTAGACTTCCCTCCCCTGTCAAAAATGTGAGTCCAATACAAATGTGACACCAAAACTGAATGTGTGTTTGTACTTGTGTTTATTCATGTATTCAGTAAGCTCTTTTACTCTAAGGCTGGCAGCAGTGCACGTTGCAAATCAGCTTGTTCCCTTCGCACCGACTTGGGGCAGAAAAATACTTAAAAAAAGAGAAACACCATATACAGTTGCTTACTAGTACAAAAGGTTGCAAACAGACATATGCAAAGCACGCAATACTGCGGATCCGCTATGCTTCAGCCTTGTATTTAATCAGATCACTTTAAATATGATGGTGGACAATTTACTCATGTAAACATTTCCTGGTTCTATTCTTCTTATTTTAGAAAATCTATTTCATTTTAATGTTGGCCGATTGTGATTGTGCTTCTAGTTAAAACAGGGCTAAATGATTTTCTCCTGCTAGGAAAATCTCTCCCGTTGATTACCCACAATGCCGCTCGGCACCTGCAGGACTGTCTAAGGTCACACGGGATAATGGCTGTCCAGGAAATATGAGCCCAGACCATCTAATACTTTAATAGCATTTCATCACATTTTGACCGTCCATAAACATTCATCTAAAATCTAAAGGCTGTTTCGATAATGTGATGTGGACATCAGAAGACTTCAACATACTGTAGAGGGTGAAGAGTGATTTGTACATTAATTATAATGCAGACGTATTATGTAACAATGATGCTTGACATTACTGTGCCTCGTACATAGCAAAGCATGGTAACAAAATGTTTACAAAAAGAAAAAAAAGATCCAATGTGTCACAGTCAAGGCAAAATCATAATGATGTGTAAGTTATTTCCAGATTATACCGCAATTTTCATCGCAGTCTCATAAAAGTTTCATATCGCTGCAGTAAAAAGTACATCCTGGCTCTCTCCCAAAACAGCATCTGTTGTAAATCGCTAGGCACAATAGAAACTGCAAGTTCCTAAACTGACACGTGGCAAATTTTCCTTTCTGTAATCTGGTTGATTTTGCCAACTGTGGTGGGTATGTACATCCATAATAGAAGACAAGGTCCTGAAGAGGATTGTGGGAAATCTTCGTACCTCTTGCACTAACAACTGTCTCGGCTACGTCAGGTTGAAGGTCAGTGTACAGAGGTAACTCCATAAGTCTTGTGCACGAGAGGTTAAAGGTCACCGCTGTGGGGTTCAGGGTTGCGGGTTTCGCGACCCGAGTTGCGACCAAGCCTGGGAAACCTGCTGGAGGCTTTGGAACGAGCGGTTTTGTTCCCACTCTCGCTGGCCGCTGGTGTGTCCCTGTTAGAAGACAAATACAAAGATCACTAAACACCATAAGCAGCTTTTTCCTCCTTCCCTGCCAATCTTCAGATGTTCGCTTGTGTAATAGCTCTGAAAAACAGATTTCCACCAGGCACCTTAATGCTGCACCGAAGCAAAGGAAACAACAGCGCCACGATGTTCTCTGTGCACTTACTTTGACTAAATGCCGCTACGTGTCAGAGTCCCTATGGTGGGTAAATAAGCAATGAAACAAGCGCTCCACCAAATTCTTTCCTCGCAACCTCACGGGCTGCACGGAGGCGCTCACTCGTATTTAAGGCTGAGCAGGAAAGAAGTATGTAAGTATGTAGGCAAAAAAGTGGCAACCACCCGAGGCTGAGTGTGTGTATCACATACAGCGTGAGTCCTGGGGGCTGTATAGACATCGTGTGCAGTCAGGTCAAGGTCAGCCTCTATACGCACAACTGTGGCTCACTGAGTACAGCTTAACGCAGGGATGCGGTATTACCTTTTTTACATGCACTGTATAAGCAACAGTACCGTATTTAACATACGACGTGTACACGGTATTACTGTTTTTGCAATCCACCCTCCATACATGAAGCTCAGTAAGCAGCTTACAATCCTTCCACCCCACCATCCCCAAATACTGTAGCCCGGCATGCACGTGCACTCTTTGATAAAACCCCTTATGCATTTACATAGCTCCCCATATAGGTGTGTTACCTCATCTCTAAACGCTTTAAGTGGCTTCCGAAAATTGGGGGTCACATTAACATAACATCCATATCTCCAGAGGGTAAGACTTCTTCATGGGCAATCAAATAGCAGAAGATGCGGTAGGGGCAAGACAGGCAGCTGCTTGGGGAAAGTTACCCGCTAGGTTACAATTCATTTTAAATGAGAAGGGAGTGGAGTGTTGTGTAGAATGTGCAGAGAGAGGCTCGTCTCCAGGATTCACTACTGCACTAACAACATAAGAATCATGATTTTTTATAAGGTTATGGCCAGAAGACAAAGCAAAGACATCATAAACTTCTTTGTTTCTGCCTTGAGGGCTGGAACGAGTGCCAGTCGAATTAGCACAGAGGTACGCTTGTTTTACTCTTGTGGGGAATGAGTGCCAGACAATTTAGAAGTATGGAACCACAACAAAGAGCGAGCGACTGTGGTTTCAGCCAGCTAAACGCACCTGCCTGTCTCCAGATGCAGTAACACGAGGGAAAAGCTCCAGTGGGTTGTCGTCCGCTCTCAACGAGGACGATAGACAACAAATTGGGACACGGCTAAAAGCGTGATGGGAGAGCTAATCTAGTCTACTGATTACACGCAACTAATAGTGGTCTGGAGGTTTAAAGGCAATTCAATTTGAACAGAAGACAGAAGTGTGGTTACGCAACCTGCAGCACTTCTTCACCGAACTGCTGCTGTCAGATTCGGCACAGAGCTGAGATACAAAAGAAGACCCAGAAAATGAAAAGGTTGGACAGGGAGTAATAGAGAACAGGGAAGAATGGAGTGCCGAGCAGCTTTCAATCAAGTCTGAGCAGCAGGGAGGAAGTTAGAAGCACGCAAGTGCTGTGCTGCCAAGCCTCCTACCAGTAAATCCATCATCCATCCATCCTTAGCCCCTCAAAAATTAGAATACACACACACACAGAGGTAGACGGTATTCAGAAGGTCCATGCGGCAGAAAGCTGATCTGCTGTCTAAACAGCAGCCATTCAAGAAACCTCTCGATGTTACATAACCTCTATAACCAGAGCCTCAGCTTTTCATTTATCCAAGGAATGACGCTTCCTCATCCGCCTATCCTCCGCACCTCCGCCGGGAGGGCTTTCCGTTGCAGTTTCAGGCAGGTGATTTCTACCAAGCCAATTTTGAATCCCATTGAAATCCACTCAAGCATTACTGGACGAGCTCGTCTCCCGTGGGAGAACATGGAGATGTTTAACAGTCCCCTGTGAGACCACCACTGCTGGAAGCTCTTTGAAGATGCGCAGGCCCCGAGCGTCTTCAATTTCACAGGCAGACTCAAAAACCGAAAACGCTTTTTGTTCCACTAAAACCTTCTCGCAAGAAGGTCTCTTACAAAACCTTCGGTGCTCCCCTCGAAACTGACAGCGACAGTGAGGAGATGCCAGGAACCGCACACAAGGGCTGTTTGATCATGAAAGGATTTCAGAGTTGGCAGCGTTCAGTCACTGTAACCCCTGTGTGACAGCTTTCCACTGACGGTTTGCCAGAAGCAGCTTTATTGGCACGTCCTTATTATTACCAATGCGCTTCAACGACGGCCACTTCAGGTCTAAAAGCCGCTTCCAAAGCACAACAACTGAAAGAACGACGCTGTTAAGCACATGAATCAAACTGGCAATTTGATCCTGCAGATAAACAGAAATTTATTGAGAATAAACACAGTTCCTAGACAGCACATGTTCAGAAACATAAACGATCAACCAAGGATCAACAAACGTAATCCCGCGAGTCATTTCCCAGCGGGAATGCGTTCACGACAATGCGACGCTCCTAATACATCTGCTAAACATGCCCGTGTAATCACACATCTCGTCCAACTTTCTCCTCATCTGAAGACCAGCTGGACTCATCTGTCCACGGCGCACAAATTATCTCCCGTCATGGCCGACCAAAAAGCCATTATCTTCTCACGGCGCGCCAACGGTCCTCTTTTAATTAAATCAGATTTGATGTAAGTGTAAAATAGGTTTTTCATTAATTTCCTGTTTGTAATTGGAAGACGCAGAACTAACAATAAACCAATGAGATGCGGCGTGAAACGAAGTCTGAGCTGACAGATCGATGAGCCAATTGGAATAGACAATTAGCCGGTGAAATGCAGGAAGTGGCCGGTCCCTGTAAGGCAAATCGAATTTCCTGTTACAGAATAGATCGGAGATGCTGGTTTTGACTCGTTTGTTTGTGTAAACTGATGATTTTACATTTTTAACGCAGCATTTCGGTGCAAAAAACCTGCGTCTGATTCACTAACCACCCACGATACGGGTAAACCAGGCGTTGACTAAGTCATTCTTCATAGCGTAAACACACTCTTTAAATAAACTTGGATTTTATGGTTTATAAATTATCTGTGGCATCTGAAAGTTTGATTGGATGAAGTGACAACTCATCTTCTGCATACACTACGTACAGTGTAATACAGTGAGTTTACGGTTAATGCATGTGAATTATTGTATTTACTCACTGGCAGAATGGCAGTATCTGCAGTAAAGTCTCCTTGGTGGGCTGGGCAGTGAATTTAGGCAGTGTCTGGATCAGTTTATTCATCACCATACGCAGGTACGACTGCAGCTGTTTCCTCCTCTCTTCCACAAACTTGGCGTCCTGGAAACACACACACACACAGTTTTTGCTGCAGGGCTCTTCAACTGGCGGCCCACGGGCCATATCTGAGCTGTAAAAGAGATCAATGGAAGAGAAATCAATGAGGAAGTCTGAACCTTTAATGAAAAGGACAGAAAATAATGCTTTTATTCCCAGTATTTTATGCTTCGGTTTGTAAACCGAACGAGTTGCTAAATCCACTAAATGCCACTTTTCTCTGTTCGATTTGTACAGATTGAGTAGCATTTTCATGCTAAACATCGTCAAATTAAGTTTGATTTTGTTTACATGTTCAAATATCT
The DNA here is from genome assembly GCA_036877575.1 of Botia almorhae. Lineage (NCBI taxonomy): Eukaryota > Metazoa > Chordata > Actinopteri > Cypriniformes > Botiidae > Botia > Botia almorhae. Next base: position 18,722 of record JAZGTJ010005415.1, on the reverse strand, counting down.
GACAAACACACTCACATGTGCTAATTAAATCATATTTGCAGGACAAAAGGTTCATTTTCCATTTTTCCAAAATTTGGAAATTATTTGGATTAAAAATTTGGATTATGGAACAAGAAGATTCGATGTCTCAATATGCAAGTTTTATATAGGGTGGATATGGGTAGACATTGTCAAATATATTGAATGTAGATATTATATAATATTGAGATATAATACATCATCATAAGATCAATTTCTTTCTTAAATGTTTTCCTAATTTATTAACAATAGCCCAATTGTATGTATGAGCCTCAAGAATTATTATGGTAAATATTTGATCAAAATTGACTATTGTTAGCTGAGGATATGAAGTGTTGACATTATTAGGTCATGTCTAATAATAATAAGGAAATAGGACAACCTAAAATGTGTTTCAATTTATTTTTTATAAATTTGGCCTTTACAAGTATATCCAAACCTGTACACACACACACACACACCTTAAAATAAGCATTATCAGAACTTCACTTTACAGTAACAACATCCGGATTTTACCCAGAATATTCAAGCTGATGGATAAGCAGATCAATGTCACTGCTGTGGCGGGGGTGACATCAAAAGCAAATGAGATAGAACAAGAAACAGTGAGCGAGAGAGATTAATATGTTATTAATGTCCTCTTGATGGCTGATTAATTGGCCCTGATGCTCTGGTTCTTTCCTTTGTGTGGGTGGGTGTGTGTGTGTGTGTGTGTGTCACGTTGTGTGTACTTAAGAAGTAGACTACTCTAAATGCAGCATCACCCACTCCGTCAAAGGGCATCCGCTCAGTCAACCAACAATAGTAAAGAGCATTAGCGAGTGTGAGAGTGAGCGTTTGTTTGTGTGCCGTCTTAAACCACTGTCAACCTGCATTTCACCATCGCCGCACTGTTAGGGCATGACGTTCTGATGGTGATCCATCTTCAACAGGCATGCAAATGCAGAAAAGTTGATTATGATGTGGGATACGTGGAGGAGATCAGAGCTGTCAGATTAGCTTACCCATGAGGGCTGTGCCTGCCACGGCTAATTTAAGGCCAATCTGAGGGCCCACATCCTCTCAGAACCCTCTTTAAAAGCGAGGGGATGTAAACCAGGACACCAAACACAAATCCCCATTCTTTGTTTACTTTAAACACTCACTCATAAATAACTTCAGTGTCCATTTTGTGTTATAACTATGTTTCTCATGGTAGAGCATGGTCATGGGTTCGACACCCAGGAAACTCGAACACTGATCGAAGGTACAGCCTAAATGCGCTGTGAAGTCGCTCTGGATAAAAGTGTCTGTCAGATGCATGAAGTAAATATAAACATAAGCTGTGACCACAAAATGCGAAGGCATATGTTGTCACTTGATTTCTACGTTTACGATGTCAGACTAGATAGCCCTGCCCACGCAGAAATCTCATTGGTCTAAAATTCCATTTCACACGAATCCATATTTAACGAACGTTCTGTTGTTAAATATGTGTGCTGTTACTCATCATTTACGCAATCAGTGTGGACAGAAATGGTTACACTTGAAACTTAGTGCGTCATGTCTAGACAGGATGTACTTGCGCTAAACCAGCAGGGCAGTTGAGCTTCAGGGCAAAGATATTCTATAGGGCGTCAAGTGTTGACTAAAACGACCACCGAAACAGTTTACAGTCCTGTAAACAAAAATTCAACACTGGAATTTAAGAATATTAACATGAACTTTATAGATTCAACAATGTGCAAATCTATAAAAAAGGAAAATTTTTAAGATGGTTTTATGTCGTTAGCAGCCAAAAATTCAATAAATCTTGAGAGCAAACCTCATTCTTCTTTGTTGAAAATGAACTTCTATTTAATGTGGTGCATTTGAAACAGACAGAAAAAACAAGACAGAGGCGAGGCACATCTCCCCTGTCTGAAGGTTTAATTCCTAATACACTTCCAGTTTCAGAAAAGACAGAACAGAAGAGACTACCACAGGCCACATAATCTGATACAGTAAACAAAAGCACACACACACACACACACACACACACACACACACACACACACACTCTCTCTCTCAGTCTTATTGCAAGTGTATACAACTGATGTTTTCAGCCATTTGTGTGACAGTACGACATTCAGGCGATGTGCTAACACAAACACTCGACTGCAATTCACACAAACAACTCGTGACAAACCCAACAAGCGCCTCGCGATCTCTCCAGCCAAACAGAATCGAGTGTTTCTCTGGAAATAATCTCCACAGAGTGGGCCAGTTTTGTTTCTTTTCGTAAATGACAGGCTACTCTCCAAAAATCCTCAAAGCACAGCTCTCCCTCTCTCTCTTAAGACGCAGAACAATCACTGCCAGACGCTTCCATTATGGCCAATAAAGATGTGCTGAAGTGCTTCTCCGTCTTCACAAGCCATTGTCTGGACGAGGAGATGGCTTCAGCCGGCTGGAGCCACACAGAGAATTGCGCTTGCGTTTGGTCTGGTAGAATCACACGTGCCGCACATATGAACACGTGTGCGGGTTTGAACGAAGGGGACGCGCCGTCAAAAAATGACAAAGTGCGAGTGTGTTTAAAGCTGGTACGGTGAAGCACAACACGAGCCATCACACTCTCCCTGAGAATTAAACGGTTATGACTGAAAAAGGGGAGGAAGAGGCGATTTATCATGTCGCTCGTTGCGCTGAAGGTTGTTGAGAGCGTGTACGAAGCAGTGGGATGTTTAACATGGATCTATGCAGGGTGAAATAACCTCGTTTTTCCTACAAATATAAACTGATGTTATGTACAGTACAGTACAGTGGGGTCCAAACGAATGTACTGAAGCAAAACTTCAAAAAGATCATGTAAAACATATAAGAAATCTTTGATATTCTGCACTTATTAGGTCACTAATCAAATCTGTGACATTTTGGCCATGTTAACTTCGAACAAAAGGTCAGAGTGCCATTGGAGTGCACAAAACACGCAAAACAGAAGCGTTTTACCCCCAAAATTCAAATTCAGAACGAGCTCGAGTGATAGAATGATTACACAGTGACGATAAAACTTTCCATAATAACCACTCGCCAAGGGTCGCATGAGAGAACGCATGGATCGCATGCAAATTTCTCACGCTATCAATTCGGAGGAAAAAAACACATGCACCATGCGTGCTGCATATGCATACAAAATCCAGGAGTCATAATTTATTCACTTTGACTCGTGAAAGCAGAAATGGCAAACATTGCATTAATGAGAACGGGCCACGTTCTCCCGGGGCCTGTCATCTTTAATGCAAAGATAATGCGCAGTTCAATTAAAGCTGCACAGAAGCCCGAACAGACAACAGACTGTCCTCCATTTCTGTGCCTCCCTCAGTCTTTTGTTTTAGCTAAATGGTGAGAAATCAATAATGAATGATGAAGGTAGCCGGCACTGTAATGACCATGGGATATGAACCATAAAGAACCTTCCAGAAACTTGCTCTCAAAAAAATACGGTTACTAATGTCTCAAACAGCGTGTGGAAAAAGGCCAATGATGAGGACAAATGGGTCAGTAAATGTACGTGGACCTGCGGAGAGACGGTGAATAATTCAGAACTGAAAGTCGGTGCGCTAAGAACACGGGCAAATGAATACAGACAGAATTCACCCACATATGAAAATTCTCTCGTTCTCTCGTTATTAACTCGCCCTCGTGTTGTTCCAAACCTGCTGTTTTTCACATTTTAAAAGACCTTCCCTTAAATACTTTCCTCCATCAGGTTGAAAACGTAAATTAACAAGCCTGCCATCAAAATTTCGAAAAAGAATTCAGTATGACACCACATCTAAGAAATCTAAAGAAATACTGTAGCTTTATTTGACAAACAGACCCAAATTTCTCCATATTGTTGCGGTACTCATTTACGCATTTGGCAGACGCTTTTATCCAAAGCGACTTACATTGCATTATACTATACATTGATTACTATTCATTAAGTATGTGCAATCCCTGGGATCGAACCCATGACCTTGGCGTTGTTAACGCCATGCTCCAATGATAGTGTTAATTTTTTGGTGACATTTCTTTAAAGCGCCAAACGTGGCGAGGGACAGTTCACAGAGACTTTTGACTTTAAACAATCACCAGTAGCAATGCACCGGTAAAAATTGTCCTGTCACTTTAAGACCGAGCCACGTCCAAGTACTCGCTCAAAACACCCCTCTGAATCTCCACTGGCATTCTGGCCTGAGGCTGTATAATACAGTATCGTCTGTCTCTACATCTGTGCATCCCAGCTACAGTGAACAGCTCACACCAACTACACCGAAACATGAGCGTTTACTCGTTTTAATCGCTGTATTAAATGCTCGGTAAATGTAGGTCATGAGAACGTGCTGAGGTTTGCGATTCTTCCCTGGAGACCAGAATATAATGAACAATATAAGCAAAATGTGGGTGTGAACTATAATCTTTATCTAATCCATGCTATCTATGTACCTAGATTAAGTAACACACAAGGGGCCTTATTTATGAAACGTGTGCATATATGTAAGCATGCAAATTACCCGTGAGGTTTTGCTCATATTCATACACAAACAGAGACAAAGAGGTTTGAAACATGCTTAAAACCGCATAAGTGATACAGAAATAGTTCAGCTAACTTAAGCTAACGAGTTTTCATAGGACAGGATACTTTCCATAACTTCTCATTACTGTCTAAAACTGACTGTACACGGCGCGATCATTTGCGATCGCCTGTCTTTCCTGTCAGATCTTACGATACGCTTCATTCTTTGGTCCAAATCGTCTGATTGCAGTCCGATTGGCTGTCATCTGTCTATCGTGGAACAGTCACGCTGCATGAGAGCAACACAAAATGTCACCCAAAATTGTGTCACCTCAAGTCGTGCAGTTTGCATCCGGCTTAAGACGGTCTGCTTACGGTCTTCTCGTTTTTAAAACGATGACGCAATACCAAGACAACACAGCCTCAAAAATGTTGCCTAATAAAACGCCTCAGCTATGAATATAAAAGCAGAGCTGAGGAGCTTATGAGGTGACAGTTTGACTGGTGTGCTGACAGTCGCCTCTCTTTGATGTCATCATTCTTTCTGTGCTCGGCCGGGTTCAGCGCGGCTCTGCTTGATATTCAGGGCACATGGCGGGAAGGCTGGGGAGCATTTAGCGTGTTCGCCCAGCGAGCCTCTGACAAATCAGCTGTTTAGGAGCTGTCAGGACGGCTGAGAACGGAAGGGTCTGACATGCCTGAGCAGATGGAGTCATGGACAAAGACGACAACAAGACATCAAATTGATAATCCAAGATTAATGACAACAGTGAGAACTTTATGACAGTGGAAAAAATAAAGCAAATTAAAGGAACTGGCCAAGACGCTAGGGGATACCGTACACACAAGCCTAAATATGTAACATGTGGAAGTGAAATTATTTTATATTGATTGTGGTGGTCGAAGTACAGTGCAGTCTTTAGCATTACAAATGACGTAAAATGTTGTGTAACCAAAGAATCAAAGTTATCTGAAGTTCCACAGAAGAAATACAACAGCAGATGTCAGAACAGGCCTAGCATCGTGCTTGCCTCAGTCAGATACAGTGAAAGGTGAGCAGGGGTGATTACACAAGCTGGTCTCTCAAACTGAACCAGGAGATGAATAACGGGAGACTTTCAGATGCAGATTACACAAGACAAGTTAGTTTCATCCAGGCAGAGAAGATAAGGAGCACACACCATTAAAGGGTCTCTTAATGTTCTTCAAAATCGACGCATTATTTGCGTTTCCCATCATTACTTCAGTCTAGAGGCTTGGACCTGGGCCTGAGTAGAACACAGTTCTGATACACAAGTCAAAGTCGCTTTTAGTTCAGGAAGGCAAGATTACAGGATGGACTTTCATGACCACGAGACATAAAAATCCAGCTGGAAACTGCATACAGTATGTAGTAACGTTTGTAACAGTACATCACACTTACAATTTTTCATAACTGGATGGATTTTCCGTCATGGCACTGGTACTGAATTTCTAAGTAAGGTGGTTTTAACACCCCTCACAAGTCACATATGAGCTTTAAATAATGGCATAACTGACGATGACGACAAATACAACAACAACATCGTAAATAAAAGCAACAAACGGATATTATCTACAAATTCCAGTCTGTTAAAGCACTTGTGCAAGACAAACAGCATCTGTCAAAGCATAAGGCTTGTCGCTTTTTGTCAGGAATAATATGGACATGGAACTGAGACTGCCAGTATAAAGACGCAAAATCACACACTTGATTAATCTGTAACAACTAACCTTTCTAAGTTACAGTTACTTAAAGTTCAAATGACTTAATGTATAAATTTGTATTTTTGGCTTGTTTGCGTAAAATGAGTTTTAATTTGTATTCATTTTGGACGACATTCTGCCACAATTGTTGTTTGTTTACACCTGTTGCACTGAACACACGTTTACAGTTGTGTAACAGGCTATTGGCTTTATACACCAAACAAATATTTTTTAATGATTTTATCATTTATGAAAATGAGCATCTTAAAATATAATGAAACGCGTGTCTTCATGTTTTATTATCTAGGGTGTCCGAAACCCCACAGATGCAAAATGTTGTAATAAAAATGTTCCCACAGGATTAGGTAAAGTCATGACGTGTTAACTGCAAGTATATTTTTGGAGTTATTTTGGAATAACTGCAGGGTCTCTGAGACCCCAAACAGGACTGGAGGGTTAATTAATAGACTACATGGTAACTTTGTCCTTTAAAAACGAATTTGTCACACAGCAGGACCATTAAGTGAACTTTAAAAGACGATTAAAAATAAGTGAAAAACAAACAAAAAATGACCAGATAACACCATCCAAAGAACACACTGCCCCTTATGTCCTCAAGTAATTTGTAGGTAAATAAAATGTATGTATGTATGAATGCGTGTATGTGTACGTGTATATAATAATATATTCATATACTTACATATACCTACATAAATATATACCTATATACATACACACACACCCATATAATCTATAGATCCACTCAATACAGTAAACCCACTAAAGCCTGATGACCTTCAGTTAATCTACACATGTTGATCCAAACACACTTATTTAGTCAGTTTAAAGACACTCCAAGACTCGACTCAGAGCCTCGTTAAGGCCCGAGAAAGATCAGATATGCGTAATGGCGCGTATCCTGAGAAATAGAACCGAGCCCAGTTTGTACAAACCACCAACAAAAGCACTGAATTAACGACTGCGCGGCAGCTAATCTCAATGGGGCGATGATTACCAACAAAAGGCCTGTCGCCATCAAACCTCCAAAGCTATCGTTATTTGGATTTAAAGTCCGCTCTCCACGCACCTTCTTTGCATTCTTGTTCCAACGCAGCCCTCGGGGCTTCCACACTCCAGTAAAATTTGCATGTCAAAGTTCCTGCTAAAACTTCAACGGAAGGCAGTGATAGCAGCTCTCGGCTCGGAAAACAGGAACAGAGGTGCGTGGATTCCGCATATCAGCAGAACCAAACCGAAAACTAGACCGTGCCGAATTTCCGCTGAGGATTAATTGCGAGGCCAATAATTGCGATTTAAAAAACGGTTAATATCGCTTGCAGCACATGATGAAATGCATGAGGCCCTTTAAGCTTTGTTAACAAATTACAAATTACAGTATCTAGTTGTGTTTTTTAATATATTCTTTATTCTGTCATCTCCACTATAGTATGTCTTTAACTTTGTATGATCACATGTAAAGCCCACAAACATTGGCGCCTGAAAGTGAATCTGGATCACTTTGCGTTTACACTGCACATTAATCCTTTTTTAACACTTCCATGCGATTCATTGATGCTTCACGTGCACAATAATTGTAATAGGCCTAATCACACACTTGTTTGAGAGATCAGGAGTGTCTCAACAAGGGAATGAATTACTCAGTAAAAGACATGAGAAATGCTCGGTAGTGTATTCTCCTAATTGACAACAGCTCAGCTGTTTTCCACTCCGTAGAGTTAAAAGCAGGAGAGAAAAACAGGGTGCGAGGTTAAAAATAGCTCGTTTTTGAAGTCGAGACCAACAACTGACTGCTGGTAGTGCAAAACTAATATGCTCAGAAGGTACAAAGTGTGCTGTCTTCACGCCAGACCTGGGGTTGATTGACTCTTTTGATTGGCTGTCCTTGAGGCAGGGGAGGCAGGCTGGCAGTGCCTGTCTGGGTCCTGGTAAATCAGGTCTGTCTTTCACGCTCTAAAAAGTGTACCTTTGAAGGGCTGCTCTGGGGCCACTGGCTCCGGCTGGCACACTCTCGAAATCACAGGCAGCGAGTGAAAGTGGTGCCACAAGCCAATTACCTGCCCGTGGGTGAACAGAGGCAAAGAGGAGGAAAATGAAAGGACAGGTGGGAATCAAAAGTCAGACTGGCCCATCCTCATTAGCGCAAACAGGGCCTTCACGCTGATGGGTGGGGGGCAGAGGGCAGGATCATGTGACACAGTACCACAGCGAAAGCAGTCGGGCACTGATACACACCACTCAGCAGCCTGAAAACACATCAGCCTCAGAGATGAGAGGCTAGGACCTTGATTAATAAACCTTTATCAATAACTCCTGCCAGAGTGGCAAGATTGATGGTGACCGCTATTGGACTTCAGATGAATGATTTCCAAAACTCTACATATCAATATTGTATAATTACAGTGGAGCTCAGTCAAATAAGTGTAGGGGAAATTCTTTCATATGAACTGACTGCTCTGGATGTAGGCTGCAGAGATAACACCCATCATAGTATTTTGATCCAGCTCCATATTTTCCTAAAATCTAAAATGCACCTAGCTCTCTTTGTACAGTGTACCTATATGTGAACATACTTAACTCCTTTTCCCCTTTATTTCGTGTTCCGCTGAGATAAAACGTGACTATGAAAATGTTTCTTACTAAACTAACTCTGACTGGATTCTGTTAGCATCTCGCGGGCAGGTCGAGGTACTAGCTGAAGAAGAAACCAGTCATTACGCACAGAAACAGCTGAGTGTACCTTGTTGCCGATGGCTTTTTTGGGTGGAAAATTGAAGGTGTCGGCCTGCGGGAATTGCGAGCGCAGGTGATTGTGCAGCGCCCTGAACTCCGCGTAGCGCCGATACACGTTCCACTCGTTGTCCAAGATCCTGATGTACACCTGCAAAACAAGAGAAAATACAAATGTCACCAACTGGAGGGACGCGTGTATGTAAGTAAAGCCATTTCGCACTCGTTGGATTGTTTTAAATGTATTTCATTTCGGTTTTCAGCATTTTCAGTTTAATTGGTTGTTTTAGCATTTTAGGGCAGCTAAGTGAACCCAATAACTGATTTTATTTAAATATGTTTAACGCAATTATCTTCCTCAAGGCTTTTATGTCTATAATACGTTTACGTATTAATGATGGGTTTTAATTTATTTCTAGTTTCTAACTTCCTCCAATTATCTTTTATAACCAAATAAACATTTCAACAAACATTCTTTTTTAAATTCCTTTTTTTTAGCAACAAAAACACTAAATACAGGGAAAAATGAGAGGAGGAGGAGTAAGAGATGAAGGATTCTATTTTTATGTCCGACTTTCTTCCTCAGAGCAAGACCTGAGACTTACATAAGTCTGCTAAACCAGCGTCAGTGAGTCCACCGGGATGCAGAGCAGAGCGCGTGTGCGTCCGGCTGTAGTAACAGGATCTCGTGAGAGGTCATACTCTAACAGTACTCTGCTAGTACCTGTGAAGCCACGCTGACACTGTTAAACTCTAGTCAGAGTGTCAGTGCGAACTTGAACTCAAGCCAAAATAACTCAAGCAGCCTTAAAACTTTTTGCACTTTCTGTCGTTCACAGCGGCGTTCTGCAAACTATTGAGAACTTCTGAAGTGTGTGTGTGTGTGTGTGTGTGTGTATTTGTGTGTGTGTATTTGTGTGTGTGTATGTGTGTGTGTGTACTCAAGCGTGTCTATGAGTGATCAAAGCAGCTGATAAAAAACATCTCTCAGATCCGTGATCCAGATCGATAACTAAAGGGCACCTGAAAGCATTTTCCCATAATGCAATGGGAGAACCGACCGTGTGGAAATGAGGAAGCTTGTAAAAACCATGAGTGTGAAATATTAAACAACAAACCCCACCAACAACAAGTCTGTGATACGTTTGACTTGTGCGCTGATCAATGGGCTTGTGTTGACATGAGCAGGGCTCGTGTGCTATGAACTAGAGAGAGCATAATACCAAGTAAGAATTGTCTTACCAAGTAAGAATTGTCTTAAAAAGTCATAACCAGCGGATCATCATCATAACTAATATTTTTAATAGGTTATGTGCTAGATTTTCAGTTCAGCCTGGATTGGTGCTTTCATGAATATAAAATGCAGATGATTTATAAAGTTTAATGCAATTCTCCTTACAAATTAGCTTGATAGTAACCGGTTTATGCAAATCTTATTTATGATTATACCTTGAAATTCCCTAAACAAATTAATCAGTGGGATATTTCTCAGAAACTGCCACAATCATATTAAGAGAGAATGATGAACATTCTCACTAAACCACACACACACACACACACACACACACACACACACAAGAGGTTTTATGGCCTTAACTAAAGGAAATCAAAATGACAAACTGACGGTGTATTAACGCTATTATAATCCCACAGAGGCGGTCTTATTAGCATACATATTTATGGTAACAAATCACTCTCTAAAGAGCAATCACACACCCCCTTTAATAATCGCAAATTAATTCTCCTGAAAGTCTTTGAGGAAATCCACAAAGCTCTCGGTGAAAAGCAACTCTTTCTTGACAAAAATAAAACCATCTTTAAATAACACAAAAACTTCACGGCAGCACGCCATAAAATGCTGGAATCAAGCCAGACAAGCACAACAAGCAAACACCGTTTTTTAAAGCGGCAACAACCTTAATCGAATTTCACTACCCCACCCTCCAGCAATTATATTCATCCAACAATTACAAGCTAGATTTGTGCATTTGTTTTAAGGAAGTGTGTGTGTTGCGTGGCTGTTCTGAGTAGCTTTAGTGCAATGCTATGCAATTGCTTGGGTGTCAAAGGAGCTCATTCCCAAGTCTCTGTGATATTCTGATCCCTAGATATGACTGGAGCTGCTTGATGTAGTCTGTGGCATCTTCACCTTACCTCATCAAACTGCATGACTGGAGGAATCCTTCATGTCTCTACAAACATCTTATTACAGTACATGGTTTTGGTTAGTGGTTCGTTCAAATGCAGAATATGAATACCATTTATGATTAATAACATTTATGAGGCTTGATCAAGGACCACAAACTGAGTTTGCTGTTGCAATTATTGGAACATCTGGAATGTTTTCCTCCTACTCTTAGCATCTCATTAATTTTCCAAAATTCATTTCAATTAAACAGTAAGTAATACTTCTAAATTAATCCGGAACTGTCTGGTTAACAGTAAGTGATCGATTTATTTGGGCATTATTGTACCGTAGGAGAACAGATATAAGACTGTATCGTGTATTTTCGCAGTTTTGTATTTGTTTCGCGACGGCCGTATCATGCGACAGCCATTTATCTCCTCTGAGAAACAATGATGGGAGAAAAGAGCAGCCAGTGTATGATTCATGCTAAAAGCAAATGTCAGCCTGAGGGAGGATGCTAATATTTTGCCCGCCTATAAAGGCATTTACAATATCTCATATCCATATTGCGAGAGGAAGTGTTTTCTCACAAAGATAACGGTGAGATACACAGGAAAAAACATTGAGAAGACATCCACCACTAACACATGCCCGAACGCCCGTCTCGCTTCCAACTCAGACACTGTATACCGTATTTGTCAGTGTTGTAGCAGCGTGCGGCAGGTCTGAAAATGAAATGGCGGGCGTTAATGTCGGTTTGGCAGCGTGTCTAATTGGAGAAGCCCAGCTGTGGTTAAAGCTGTGGTTTGACCTCTTCCATTTCCAGTGAAATCATATGCCCCCTCGTGTACTTCTCTCTATCTACAGAGACTTCACGCACACTCTCCTGAGGCATTCAGTTTAACTACAGCCGTCGGAATGCTTGCCGGCGTGCGGAGGTCTCCTCCCACTGTGGGCTCCCTGGAGTGATTCGTCTTTTAGACAGTCCAAGAATTATGTGCATTATTTTCATTTGCCCAGCAAGGTATATTTTGTATTCTTGTGGAAAAATGGAAACGCACATCGTCCCGCTGGGTTCATTTCACTCATTGTCGTCAACAAGCTCCAATCATGCAGTCTCCGATGCTGCTCCAACTGGCCTGTGGAATGGAATGGAATGGAACGGAATGGAACTTTTGGTCAAGTTTTGTAATCAATCCGCTCAAGATCCATTCCGGGTTCTCCACTCTTTAAGAACCAAAAGAAAGTCACAAAATCTGATCCTAACTCCAGGTAAAAATCACAGAAGCCATCATTGCTCTAGTTTAAAAGCTTAAATTCAGACAATTGGAGTGACACAAACAGTCAACACCCCAGCTACATGTCACAAAGATCAGAAGTCGCTTGTCCAATAAAATTACAGAACCATATCAAACTAATCACATAATGCAAAAGTCTGACCATTTGCCCAAAACCAGGCAACTAGCAAGTATTGTTTAGTAACATCCAAGCAGCAAGTAGTAGCATAAATAACTCCATTCACTAGCAAAATCTAATTATACAGTTTTGAGCACATATTCTGGTACATGGCCTTACAATTTGACACCCACCCTCAAGATCACTCTCCTCTCCGGTTCTACCGAGACAAAACATTTGCGAAATTAGGCAGAAAATAGAATCCATTTGGAAGAGTGCCGTGCCAGATCTGTGATGTACTGTAAAAGAATGACAGCGCCAGAGAAAGAGAGGAAGAGAGGAACGAGAGAAGAGGGAGCGATGGGGACGAGTGACAAGAGAGTATTTCATTAGAAACATCCAGCTGCAACATCTGCCACAAGTGTGTGGAGTGCGAGCAGGTGTGTGTGTGCGTGTGTGTGTGTGCCCGTGTCATGTTTAAAGGGAAACCAACACTTTAATAAATTAATAAATGCATCATTCAAAAATAAAAAATGTTATTTACTCACCCACACGTTTGCTATAATCAACTGTATTTACAGCAGCCATATCATTTTTATATAATATTTAAAAATCATTTTTTTGTCATCCACAGATTTATTTCTGATTGATTCAAGCAAGTACAGTACCGTAATAAAGTCTTAAGCACATCAGATGTTTCACCAAAAATAATGTTTGTGACAGCAGGAAAATATAAATGTAGAGTCTTACAAAGAGTCCTACAACAGACGGTATGGCCCACACAGAGATCTGTTCTCACCGTCATCCAGTCAATCTGGGTTTACATGGAGACCACAAAATTATAAAAAACTGAGACAGCCTAAGACCATATAAACAGCCATACTACAAGTCAACACACATTTGATATGAAATCTATAACACAAAGCTATTTGTATAACTTTAAAGACTTACAAAAAGTAACACAAGTAAAATTCGGAAGCTTTTTTGAAGCTTGACATAGTCACTTCATACCACTGTTGTACAAAGAAGGATTATGTTGTGATTTTAAAACAATTCTTAAATGTTTTACTAAACGAAATATCAACACTAAGATCTGACTTCATCCGTCACCTTCAAAAATGACCAAACGGATTAATAGCATCAACCTAAAAATGGCAAAAGGCAAAAATAATCCAGCTGTTTAGTTGATGAACCAATCTCAGCCTGACTCTTCTGTCCAACATACATCGATCATAGTATTACAGCACTTCAGGCGGGATGCCCTCTAAAGTTTTGGCCACCGTGGGTCAAGACAAACAATGCAGTGAGCCGGTTTGGGTGGGAGTCAGCGATGCAGGCAGGGGTGAGGACAGCAGCAGATGGGCCCATAAATACTGCTAGACTGGGCTGGTGCCATCACACAGCATGTGAGGAGGGCAATTATTGCTGGAGCTCCACTAAGATGTTTATTAGAGGTGTGACTGCAGCTGATGGCAGCTGGATTTAAATGGGGATTTAGGAGGATTAGATAGGAAAAGATACTGATGGGAAATAAGGTGAAATAAGGAACAGGATTTCATTATGATAACAAGCGAGCGCTCAGACGGTGAAGCCCTTTTTTAACACTTTCAGCGCTGAGCGTACAGCGGCGGTTTCGTCAGCAACCGTTTACCTGTAGGTATTACTCTTTATATTCTGCTAAATTAGTTTGAACCTTACACTCTGCTATGTGTGTCATATAGATCCCCAAGCTCCATCCAGTTTATAGGCTATTGTGTCTGTGTGCATTGTTCTATATTGAGTCAATATATATATATATATATATATATATATATACACATTGAGTCTATATGTCTGCCATAAAAGCTCCATTAAGATACTATGAGCTCAGACCGGCTGTATGAACCATCTAGATCAGCAACACAGCTAAAGAACTTCAGATTCTTGCCCATTTACCTTTGGCTCGATGGTCTTCTAAACCCCTAATTCTCCAGGGTGCTGATCTGATTAACAGTATGCGCACCTGTTGACTTTGCTGTTGTAAATGCACTTTAAGCATTTATAAAAATCATCAATAACATTTAAGGACCTTGTAGCTTTTAGCTTTAAGATCATCTATATGTTAATGAATTTAGCAAATAAGCACATGTATTGAAAAAAAAAACATGAAAATATTGATGACTCACGTTGCACTACACAGATTTTAGTCCAATCAGAGGCTCTCTAGAATAAGAATGTCCCGCCCACTTAATGTTACTTGTATCCAATCAGAGGCTCTCTAGGATATGAATGTCCCCCACCACTTAATGTGACCGGTATCCAACAAGCATGCAGCAAATTGTGGTTTACGGATGAAATAAAATCCACTGGATATTTTAAAAAGGAACAAGGACTTTGTTTTAACAAGAATAAAAACTGATCTTGCCAAGGTAATAAATTGGGGCTTAAAGACTCATTTCACAAATGATGTCACATCCAGCTCAGCAATTCAGCTAAGACAACAAAAACAATAATAAACTTTGCATATACTGTATATTGTTGAAAACAAAATATAAAATACAGTCTAAGTTTTAAAAAAAATCCATCCAGACAGGAAATGAAATCTTCACAGAGACGACACATACACCTCAGGGCCGAAATCGAGCATCATTATGAAATATTGATATTGATATATTAGCCACAATATAATAAAATGTATTACGTTTGTGGAAGTATTTGTGAAAGTCCTTCTAAAGTACATTCAGCTGACATCTTTTCTCCTCAGCTGTGATTCAGACGTCGAGTTCTCCCAACGTTCAGTGTTCAAGTTCTCGGTGAGCTCCGCCGGGCTCCTCCGTATGAATTAATCATGAGGGCGCCGTAATGAGGACGAGTAGGAGATCGGTTCTGCTTTGTAACGAGCCCCTTTCTAAAGGTTAAACATACACTCTCGCACCTTCCTCCTTCCTGAAGTGTCAACTTCATAATCATCTACCTAGACGATAGCAAATACCACTTGAAGAATTATCTGCAATGACACCTGACGAACTTCTGCAGACATCTCTGTATGATTGATGATATTGAAATAAAACCGACATTATAATGCCCGAGAGACGGATCGCAAACCAGACAGCTTCTCCGATGTCTTTGTAATCAGAATGGCCGGAAACCGATCAATCATTTCCTAATATCTCAGAGTGAAGACTTACAAGCCGATACGAGCGTCGATTCATCCATCACCAGCGCCCTCCCTGCCAGGTTTCAATCAAACGTGGCACAATAGCCGGCGGGCAATTTTTTAAACGTCGTCGTGCAAAGTACTTCGCAATTAATAACGGCCCCGTCGATGATCTGACTGCAACGAGAATCATTATCCCGCTAACAGTCGTCGTGATCCTCATTATAATCAAAATCGCCGGCTTCACCATCCCCATCGTCATGACACTATAATCAGCGTAATATCCTTCAAAATACATACGCAGGGTTCATCTTAGCCCACTGCAGTGTGCTCACGCACGCGGCGTCTGTCTTATTGCTTTTCGCGCGCTAAGCCGAGCGAAATTCAGTTTATAAATGAGACGCTTTTAATGGGCTGGCGAGTGAAGACCAGATACTGATATTACAGACCTCGTTACGCACCCCAAAGTCCCCTCCAGAGAGATCCAGAGATTAATTACGCGGATGTCCAACTTTATATACATTCAAACTTATTCGATAGAAATCACTAACGCGTTAATATTCAGTGATGTCACTCCAGAAGCACTTAAAGGCCAAAGTTATATAACGCGTGTTGGGATTCCGTGTGCTGCACATTTACATTAACTCTTCTTCTGGTTGCATTACCAACCTAATCATTAGCTATAGGAAATATTCCGGATTAAAATAATAGGGTTGAAGTAAGGAAAAAAACAAGAGTTATCGAATCTCATTAGGTAATAAAAACAGGAACTTAGCAGAGTTTGGAGGCACAGGGCTCAGCTGGTTTTGCTGATCAAAGAGAATAACTCATTTTAAAAAAGCCAGTGAATTCTGACCGAGTACTTTAGTGCTTGTACACATACACTTCAGAAAGCTGAGAGAAAACCTTGGAACACACAAAAATAAACTAAAGCAACACAATCAGCCAAACTAGTTTATTGGAAGCCGTGGATTTAAATGGGCAAAACGGAAGTTTATTTAATTATTAGTTTGGGATCACAAATAGATGCACGACGTTCCAAATCGACACATTTTAAATTGATTTGTGCATTTATTTAACCTAACATCACCCATCCATGTAATACTAAATGATTAAAAACATGCTGTATTCCTTTATGTTGGGTGATGCAGTAAAATTATGCTAATACTGTCTTAAAGTAGAGTGACGGTCTGTACTGGATACAGTGTAACTCCTGCAAACTGTTGTATTGTATACTTCAGCTATTGACCAATGGCTGCAAATCCCAAGTTATCTGAGAACTCATTATACTGTATATAGTGAAGGAGATCAGCTCCTAGGCAGAGGTAATAACCTTGCTGACAGTGTACACTACATGGTACACAGGTGTGTAGGTAACCAGTGTTTAAACCCTCATCAGTCCTTTTAACAGCAGAACTAGAACAGATCGCTTCAAAAACGTTATTTTCTGTCGGAAAAGCTTAATTTAAGCAGAAAAGCCTTTTGCAATTCAATCACGTATTTGTATTTTTTATTGCAAGAAACGGTACAGCAACAGGGAAAGCCGAGCTGCCGCTGTTGTGAGATCACGTCCTTGCTCCTTACAGAGGCAGCTATTTCATCCTCTTAAGTACAGATTAAAAAAAAAGTTGTTCCTTTGTAAGATGCATCAAAGTCTGTAACATCAGCCAAGCTAAGATACGTACAGAGTGATGCAAGGACGCGGTCTTTGGTTTCTCTGATGCCTTTGAAGAAAACAAGAGGTACAGGCAAGAAAACAAGAACAGGAAATAGAGGAATGAGGGACGCTGTGCGGTCTCTGATGACTGTCACTGATTGCCGTCTTCCACCATATAAAATTCCTTTAATAAGGAGCTGCTCGTCCCTGCAGCCACTGTGATTTACAAAGGCAGAGCGGCACCATTACGACTCATGAAACCCTAGCATACATCATCGGCCACAGTGGTGTACATGGAATACGGGTCATTTCTGCCAGACGCCGGCATGCTTGTATCTGAAAAAATGGCATCATTTCTTTTCGTGAAGTCATTACATCCTCTTTTTTAATAACCTTTTCTCTGTGAAATGGCATAAGCACGAACGAGTTGTTTTTGGCACCCGTTATATTTTTTCATTAGGTGACACGAGATGGAATTCTTCGCGGCAAAACAAAGCACGGCTAATATTAGTGAAAATCAATTACGCTCCATCTATGGGATCCAACGGCACTCGGAATTTATTTTATAGAGGGTAATTTCGAAGCGAAGAGGAGAGTCAGAAACACAAAAGTGGAAAATGGAGTAGATGCAATTTTGGGAGGTGGTGGTAATGTCCCATAATCTGCTGTTGGAAGATGGCTGACTAAAAAATTGACCCGGGAGCCACTGACTTATAAAATGATACATTTAGGAGCCAAATGCCTGTTTTTAGTTACCAAATTACCGAATCGTTTAATATAGATTTATATAGTTCACAAGCACTGTCATTTCCGCTTGTGTTCAGATATGTGGATGAATTTTGAGGGTCTATTACAGTGACTAAAGAATCATATGGAGCTGGATCCATGTTATTATCATATTATTATAATAATATTTTTATATATTATTATGATTATTATTGAGTAAAGTGGACACAGGCTTCTGCACCCAAATATTAACGTACTGTGGGCCCAGGAAAAGGGCCTATAAGGATTTTAAATGCGTGGTTGGCAATTAATGAGTTATAGATGTGTTAGCAGTTCTGTTCAGTATTACTTATGCAGTTTAGAGTTCAATTCTGGTGTTAAATTTAGAAATGCCATCATGTCTTCCATTTTAAGTTATTTCTCTCACACTGGACAAATGCAACAGCAGATATTCTACACCAGTATCCGAGATAAAGTTCAAAGATTCATGAACTCGCCTGATCCAGTCATTCATCTAGATCTGCGTCCTGTTGAGAAATGCATTAAAGTAAATGAAACATGAAAAACTCTGGTCGAAAATCACAGAGTTCACTTAAAAAAAGTTAATTACTAGCCTCATGTACCAACTGCATTTAAGCACAATGAACACGGTTAGACGTGGCTGGACTTA
>JAZGTJ010005414.1:0-27581 GCA_036877575.1 Botia almorhae | reverse complement strand
AATGCAGTGTCCAGTGAACACAGCAATGCAGTGTCCAGTGAACACAGTAATGCAGTATCCATTGAATACAGTAATGCAGTGTCCAGTGAATACAGTAATGCAGTGTCCAGTGAACACAGTAATGCAGTGTCCAGTGAACACAGTAATGCAGTGTCCAGTGAATACAGTAATGCAGTGTCCAGTGAATACAGTAATGCAGTGTCCAGTGAATACAGTAATGCAGTGTCCAGTGAACACAGTAATGCAGTGTCCAGTGAACACAGTAATGCAGTATCCAGTAAATACAGTAATGCAGTGTCCAGTGAACACAGTAATGCAGTATCCAGTGAATACAGTAATGCAGTGTCCAGTGCACCAGTGGCGCCGCCACACTCATTTGCGCATCTCAGCTTGAGAGTGCTGAGCATGATGGGAAAAAAGAAAAAACTGAAAATAAAATGTAACACGTGTACACCCCAGGTGTACCAAGCCACTACAAAGCTACAGAAAAAGAACAGAGGAGAACCAATCAGGAGGGAAGGAAATAACTCACCAGCCTTTTTTTTATCTTTGTCTGTCTTTCTCAGTCTCTCTTCTACTATTCTACACAAAGTTTAGGCACCAGGGAATTTGTGTGCAGAATCAAACCGAGATTAAATAATTCCCTGTCTGAGGTATTAGCATACTGTTTTTGGATTCGTACAGTCTTCCTGAGGCACAGCGATTAATCACTCGCTTTCTACCACATTCACTACAGCCACCCAGGTTTCATTTTTCTTACCATGGCACTCGGGCTGAATGCCTGCCCAAGTCCTGTTTGGTAGGCAGGACCGTTCAGAGGAACCCTTTAGAACGTAGCCAGGCTCACAGCTGAACCGCACCACACTCCCCACTGAGAACTCCTCTCCCAGACGTATCCCGTGTACCGGAACGCCAGGGTCCCCACACATACTGGCGTAATCCCCTGGAACATTACAATACACATTACAATACAAGCTGGTTTCCAGTTAACAGGGAACGTTGTCAGAATGTAGGCTGACAATCTGTAATAGTTCTCTTAAAGTTCTCTTAGTTCTAGTAAAAACATTCTAGTAGTAGCATTTAGTAACGTTTTAGAGTTTTTTAACATTATATATCATATATTAAAAAAACAATTCTTAAGCTGTTAGTGAGAACATTTAAAAAAAACTACAGAATTACATAAAAGCTTGAATAATGTTTAACAATAACACAATGTCTTTTGTGTAATGTCTAACACAAACTGATGCTTTGAATGTCCTAGAACATTCAAATAACATTCCTTAACGTTTCTATTACTTAATGGAAACATTATGGAAAAGTACTTACAACCTAAAATTGTTAGCTGGGTTCACACTGACACGATATACGCCAACACACATTTCAACAACAAAGACTAAAACGTTGGTGCTCGTTGGCCCAGTGTGAACCAGTCCCTGGAAACTGTAACAATGGAAACTGTCACAATGTACCGTCACGATTCTCTGTAAGGCGGTCCAATTTAGACAGCCAAACAACTAGAAAACTACTATCTAGACTCCCTGCAGGACTTTCAAACTTGCTCTCTATTGCATTAGTATTTTATTTAAAGAGGTTAACAGAGATTTACCCAAGATGATGAGTAATCTCATTCATATTTATTGAACGGCTCTCCGCGGTAGAGCTGGCGATGAGATGAAAAAAGAGGCATCACAGTTAGGTGATCATTTACTCTGAATAAGAAAGCACCAGGGACGGCACATTTGCTTTAATTTGCCTGCTCATAATGCACACGCTGCTCAGCGTTCCTTACTAAATCCTCTTATTTTTGATCCACTGATGCATTTACAAATGATCTTTCTATTCTATATATCTATATATCCCCCGGTAACGCTTAAACAATCACGAATTCTAAATTAACGCCGAGTCTTTTGGTGAACGCTGAGGTAAATATTAAAGAATTATCACTATTTATTCCATATATCATTTATTTACAAACTCGCAGTGACAGGCTGGTTGTTAACCACAGGGCGTGTACGATGTTTTCTACAACAACAAGAAGCAGAACGCAGTGTTTGACAGCTGGCAGAAAGCGACCGTGCAATCTTTGAGAAATATGAATGTTATGAATTGTGATATTAACCTGTCAGTGGGTTTTATAAGCAGGGATGAAGCTCCTCTGGCATATCAGGGGACTGCAAAAGACGGATGCGTTTATGGTGGAGCAGGGCAGCTCATTACCTGGTAGGCATGTGGGAGTCTGTGTTTCAAAGCCCAATATGAGAAGATTAAAGCAGTTTATGGAGGGACACTTCTTGCCCTTCAGGACTCTGCCTAGGTGGCAATATTGTATTACCGCCCACCGATCTGGGCCTTGATCCCAAAGCCATTGATTCATCGTCCCACACACTCACGAGCCCTCAGAGATGGCGTTGTCTCAAACGCAGAGAAAACAAAAAACAGAGCTCCTGCCCCACCGGTTATGTGTGATTTATGCAAGCGTGGGTAAAGTACGTACCAGAGCAATGTGGAAGGGAACCGCTCCAGTGGCCGTCCAGCTGGCACATGCGGGTGGTGTTGCCCACAATGGTGCGCTGGCCGATGCAGCTGAAGCGGATAACGGAGCCCACTGTGCGTCGGTCCCCCGAGATCTGCGCGTACGGAGGCATGCTGGGACGATCACACAGAATCACTGCAGCAGAGGGAACAATCAAAAGAAAAGAATAAGGAAGCTATGCTTTGTTTTCGGCCAAACCTTAACCACAATGCACTGTGTCACATCAAAATGTTCTAATATGTTGTGGTTGTAAACAAATCATAAGTTATGGAATAAATTGAGTAATGATTTAAAATATTAAAGTTGACACAAATTCCAATCAATTCCAAATTAACTATTTGTCAGACAGCATTAGGGTACCGACTCAGCGTATGGTACAATCAATATTGTATCATTACATTTTTTTTCCGTTTAGTATCGACTTAGCAGTATGTTTGACATCCCTACTTACAGAGGCACTTGGGTAAGGAGCGGTCCCATGTGCCATCTCCTTGACAGCTCAGAGTGCTGGTGCCCAGCAGGTAGTATCCAGGGTTACAGCTGTACGAGACTGCGGTCTGGAAACTGTACCGATGAGGCCCGCTGGGCAGGACCTGTCTGACACCATTCTCAACATGACCTGGTTCAGTGCAGTTCACAACTGAGACCAGAGAGAGATAAAAAGGGAGAGAGTTCATGAAGCAAAAACTCTTCGGAGAAATACACGATTGAAGGATGTGGGCAAAAATACTACGTTATAAATAAAAAACCCATCCATCCATTCACTCGTTCACTCAAATCACTAACTGAACACACAGGGGCGATTTCGCTAAACTGTTGTGGCACTTGCAGTATTTTAGCACCTGTGCCATCTTAACTAAGCAACCACAATTTATTTTAACCAAGTGCTAAATGCATTTAAAATTCAATGTGTACATTTTTCCACCATACACAAACCCCCCTCAAAACATTTCTGCTAATAGTTGCTTCACCAGTTTCCATTCTTCTGAGAGATAAATAGACAAAAAGAGAGTAAGAGAGAGAAAAAAGTGAGAGATAGGAAGAGGAAGGAGAGAGAAATAGAGAGGGGAAAGAGAGAGGGGAGATGGAAAGAGAGGGGAAAGAGTGAGGAAAGATGGAAAGCGAGGACAAAGAGAGAGGACAGAGAGGATATGTAGAGAGAGAGAGAGAGGAGAAAGGAGAGATACAGACAGAGAGAGGACAGAGCGAGAGGAGAGAGAGAAGATGGGGAGAGCAGGGGGAGGGAGACAGAAAGAGGACAGAGAGAGATGGGAACGAGAAAGACAGGAGAGAATGAGAGATAAAGAGAGAAAGGGGGCGATGTGTTCACTATAAGCCAAATTGGTATGGAGTACAGAACAGTGTGATGAAGAATCAGTGCCAGACACCAGCAGTCGTTTGTATTTGTTCACATATTGGAAGTAAAGCAAAACAGTGTAAATAATAGCGCAACAGGAAATTGTGCAGGCCAAAGACGATGAGTAATTATGTTCAACTATTAGAACTGTGCATGATTTCTATGAAAATCTAAATAATTCACTCCTGGTGACACATCATGTGTGGTTACAGAGAAACAATGACTTCTTTAATGAACTTCTTTGAGTGTCCCTAGTGCTGAATAAGGCCAACAATGTTCCCTTCAAATCTCTTCATTAGGGGCAGCTTGTCAACAGAATTCGACGTTTCCGGGCTAGTAATGCACGCTAATGCCTTTAATAGCTCTTACTAGAGCCAGCCCAAACCATTTTCAATGACAACAACATTTATAACCGAAACTACCACTATTCAACAAGAAAGAAAAAAGAAAAAGAAAGAAAAAAAGAATCTGTTTATTTGTGTTTGGGCTTAATTCGATACTAAAATTGATGCTCTGCCGGCCAGTGGCAATTTTGAGGAGAGGTGGTTCAATTATCCGCAGATATGAGTCTAACCAACTTATCCGTGCGGTTTAGGAGGCCATTTTGGAGATAGAATTGGCTCACTCAGACACAAATTGGTGCTGATTAGCAAGGCTGTGCAGAGGCCTACTGAATTATTGATGCAGCTCGGAGCTTCAGCATTTTTTACCAGCTCCTTTTGCGCCATTAAACGAGCTTCTTCCCACGCTCTGTGCTAATGATAGGCCATGATGGAGAGGAGCCTGTGACTGATATCATCAGACCACTTCAACTTCCTTATTCAGGGTAAACACACATTTATAACGTAAAGAGAGGGAAGATTTGAGAGGAAGGAAGATGTGCTAACCTTCAGAGATCAGAATCAGAATTTAGGTGATAAATAAGATCAATGGACAATCAGAGTGATACACTTTCCATTCATTTGCATCCTGGGGTAATTATGTCGCTTCTGGCAGAACACATTTTTCAGTCTGCTTGTACGTACAAACAAACATTTCCCAGGCCACATGAGGCCAGACGCGCTGACATGTGACGGGTTGTCATTGGCTGAGACTGCCAATCACCTGTCACCGCAAGGACGTGACCTCACCTGAAGCAAGCAGTTCAGGCATCTACAACTCAGACTAAAGCTGTTCATTTGTAAAGGCCTTATATTTATGTTTTAAATGAAAAATATTATTTTATTTGAAGTTTTAATTCACTTGGCTTGTTAATGAGTAGCTAAGAACTACATCCATTACACCATGCTGTGCTATAGAGCAGAGCTGAATAGTAGCACACAGAACTACTCACACTCCCTCACACACACACACACACACACACACTAGATTCCCACTGATGAAGCTGCAGGACTTACTTTTGCACCTGGGCAGAGCATTGCTCCACTGGCCATTGGGCTGACAGTGAGACTTGATGGCACCCTGTAGAACATAACCCGTGTTGCAGGCGAAACGCACAATGTCGTTGAGGTTAAACTGCGTTCCCTGAGTCACGCCATTAGCAGGGGTGCCCGGGTGTCCACAGGTGATAGCTACACGACATCAGAGCAAAATATTAATGTCACATACATGATTACTTCCTCAATTACATAGGGACCACTTAACTGTCACTTACAGACACAGACGGGGGTCTTTCCAGACCAGCGGTGGTCCTGCTCACAGATACGGACTGACACACCAATTAGCCGAAATCCAGGATTACACTGGTACACGACACTGCCTCTGTAGTTGTAGTTCTCACCAATGATCTGACCGTTCACTATAGGCTCTGGTGTGCCACAATGTCCAGCTGATGAAGAAATACATTGTATATAATCATACAGAACGAGAGACTCCAGTTATCCATGCAGCGTTCTAATTTAGCCTATAAAGGATGTGAAGACACTGACCAAGACACTGGACCTCAGCTCCACTCCACAGACCGTTGGACATACACTCTCTCACTCTGGAGCCCACCAGAGTATAGCCTGTGTTACAGGAGAAAATTGCTGTAGCGCCGTACACGGTCAGCGTTCCGATTTTATGGCCGTTCGGTGGCATTCCGAGGTCCCCACAAGAAATGACTATGTAGATATTAAAAAAGAAGGTTTTAGAAATGATTAATTATGTAATTCTGATGGTGTGAGTACACACGGAACATATTTAATAAAAAATAGGCTGAATCAATTTTTCTTACATTTTTTCATTAGGTGCAACTGGTGTGTAAACTACAGCATTTGAATGATCCAGATTCAGGGGGATTCAATACGTTTCTAAATTTCCTTCATAAACAAGGGTCTGAACAATCATAACCTAAACTTAAGTTTAATGGTGGCATGACTTGGCATGACCTTGATGACAAGCAACATTTATTTTGATTCACATGGATATCATGAAATGCACATAATGCTGTCTCTTTCATGAAGGCAAGAGAGAAACATGCACACTCACTTTCACATGATGGCCTAGGTTCAGGGTAATCCCAGGTACCATTAGCCTGGCAGCGGATGACCCTTTGACCTTTGTAGAAGTATCCAGGGTCACAGGTCAGCATCATCATGGCCTCAAATTTATTCTGCATGCCGTAAATAAGTCTCCATCTCCCATGTTCCACTGCGGTGTGGCCGATGTCAGGGCAGGTCACAGCTGAGTAAGAGATTGGGTGTTCAAAGTTTTTACCAAAGTTTTCTCAGATACACAGGGGTTACAAAAGTTGAAAGCCACTAGTAACCGAATCTGAAATGTTACTTTTTTATTTTTTTATTTAGCACAATCCTAAACCTTTCCGTTTATTTCGGGATTCAAATGAAAAATTCGACTCCAGATTCTCAATTCTCAGATATTCCAGAATTTAAAACAATTCAAAGATAATAAACTGCATTATAATAAACGGCATCGAACTACTAAATAAATTTTGAATTCAAACCTTTGTTGAATTTATAAACTTACGGATGCAGCGGGGGCGGGTCTCCATCGGACTCCACCTCCCTGACTCCTGGCAAACCGTTGACACTGGCTGAGTGTTGGCCAATCGAAAGCCAGGATTACAAGAAAATGTGACCTTAGAGCCGAGAGTAAAGTGCTGCCCAACGACAGTGCCATTCACTGGAGCAATAGGCATCCCACATGACACAACTGTTAAAGAGAGAGACACAGAAAAAGAGACTAAATACTGACTGCGAAACTGACTCAAGTATGTCCTCCCAAACCCCAAGGAAACCGAGTGGAATCTATTACACTTCAAAGAACAAAAAATACACTAGTGAGTGAGACGTGTTATGATCAGCATGTTTGCTTGCATTGCATCTTTGTAAACACTCAGTGAACACACACCAAACGCGGTGGGGGACTGTACAAACATCAGCCCGCAGCAGCTCCGGGAAGGTAAACAAGCGCAGCTAGCGAGCAATGGGCTCAATCCAAGATGGCGATTAAATCTGGCTATTGGCTAAAGAATACACAGAGAACCTCTGATGCATCCAGCGTCATTTACAGCTGCTGATGTTAGCCAGAGGAAGACATACCAGCCAAACCATACAACACAATAGACTGGATATCCAAATAGTAATTGAACACCAAATCGTAGTCTTATTTTAAAACCAATAAATGTCATTGTGTTGAATAACAAAATGTCAAACCAATTCAACAAAGCAAGCATTTCTCAAGAAAAATAAGTATTAAACCAGCTTCTGATTGTCAAAATTTGGAACATGTCCACAGTTAATGTGATTATACCTGTGGTTATTTTGCAATTTTAGGTTGTAAGAATGTTTCTATAGGTGACAAAAGGGTTAAAAATGTTATTCTGAAAGTTATAGGAATGTTCAAAATGGCCAGTTTTTAGGTGTTGCATTAGAAAACATTAGCCAACAGTCTGAGAATGTTTCCTGTTAGCTGGGCAAAGGTTTGAAACAAAACCAGCCCAGATATTTAACCACTATGTCACACCACGCCTACAGTCCACTACAGTCTCAAAAGTCAGTACAATTTCTGTTTTTTACATCCTTCTTTCAATGGTTTGAGGAGAAAAAGACATATATGCACGGCACTCGATTTTCCAGTCGCCCTGTGTCAATTAAATAGCACTATGCAGTATTACAAAGAGTTTTCAGTGTGTTTTAATACAGCAGAGGGAGAGCTTTGAGCCTACTGGCCTGAGGCATCTCGCACCGACCCTATAAAATTGAAATCAACTTCCCTCACAGGCGACGCCCTTGTTAGTCAGGGAGATTTGATGAAACGCAAGGCTTGCGAGATTGCAAAGCGCTGGACTCAATGGAGGTCCCTGCTTTAGTGCATGATAACTGCCTCCTTCTAAGGAGGCTCTCCCCTCGGACAGCACATTAGCAATAGTCTCGCAGCTACGGCTCCTGGCTAACTCATTTATTGTGATGAGCAATCTGACAGATGCAGCCAAGCCCTAAACATTGATGGAATACAGAATTAGTCTGGTGGCGCCGGTCCTTCATAGACAAAGTTCAGAGATGAAGGAGGGAGCTTGGGAGCCAAGGAGCGAGGAGCAGCGGCCGATAATCAGCTCCAGACTTTGGAGATTTGTGGACTTACCTTGGCAGAGTGGCACCGGAGCGTTCCATTGGTAGATGCCCTGTGGTGTGCGGGTACAGGTGGCAGTTGTCTGGCCAATCAGGTTGAAGCCGCGGTCGCAGCTAAAACGCAAGGTGCTGCCCAGCTTTGTGCCTGTTTGACTGTGTACTGAACCGTTCACAGGAGGGTCTGGGGTGCTGCAGTACACCGCTGTACAACACACAAATGTAAACACAATCAGTCAAGTTAAGCACACATCCATCTGTGCTCTGTGTATGGGAATCTGCAGGTCCAAAGCATATTTAATTCCTCATCCTGTTTACTGGAAACATACAGAAACAGACTGATTAAAAAGATCTGCAGTATTGAACAGAGCATAACAGTGACTGCCCACTTTTCTAAGCAAGTATTTTTTCCCATTTATTTTCTACAGAGTTAACAATAAACCAAACCAACAAGCTCAGGGATAAATCACAGCATTACAAACTTTGATTCTAAAAAAAGATTACAAGACTGTGAATTCTGTCTTTTAAGTGGTAATAAACTACACATTTTACGAAACATTGAGAATGACATAACTTAATAAAAAATAACATAACAGTTAAGCTACTGCAGTATAAACACTGATTACAGGCACAAAATATTCCAGGTATTCTACAGCAGTGAGAAGTCACTGCTTAGGTCTTTTGGAGTGACTGAGTGAACCCAAGGAAAGATCCCTTAAGGATTATGGGTAGCGTAGTTCTGTACTGGAAATTTGACTTAAGTTTAAATTAAGTTGAAATGATACTGTTTATGACTTCTACAGAAGCATACATCAGCATTTTGGAGCACAATTCGGAGCTCATGGTAGGTCTTGATAAAGCGCTGTGATCGCATTTAACCCCATTATATAATCCTAAAATAATTCAGACAAAAATGGTCTGCTTGTTTTCTGTAACGGAAGGGTTTAGGCAACTTACCCCTGTACTATTTTTTAATAGAAGTTAATTACTTTATTATAACAATTTCTAAAATTAGAAATATTAAAAATAAAAGTTTAGCTGAGGGGTAGAAGGATTACGAAAACATTTCTTTTTGGGGAAAGCAGTCACTTATTAAAAGAGACTCTTTCTGCTGATACTGATGGAGATTACAGACGCTGAACAAATCTGGAAGTTCACATATTATATTGTTCAACTTTTAATAAATTCCTCACTGATGGCTTTTAAAAGGCTTTTAAAAGAGTGCTGCAGGCAGTTTCTGTTTGGTATGTTACACGTCTCATGTGATAAAGCAGGTGCTGCCCTCTAAATGGCTATAAAGATGGCTATTGATTGTTGGCTACAGAGGTCTGGCCATAAGAGAAAGCTTAGTGGAAATTTAACCTTCCCCTGCAACTACTTCGTAAAGAGCTGCATTAACCAGTCGCGCGGCTGTTCGCTGTCTGGCTAATACCCAGGAGCCATAGCTTTGCATTTAATAATGTCAAAATGAAAACAAACTCCCGTTCACCTGGCCTTGTTTTCCCCGAGCAGTAAAGTTATTGCTGTCAATCTTTAACCTTTAACCCGGACCATTTCCTCCTATTATTCTGAGAAACAAGCTCACCACTCCACTGTAGTCACTCAGCAGACCACACACAGCTGAGGGCAAGTAAAAAGGTCAATAAATAAAAAGACGAGAAAGAAGAAACCACTGTGTGTGTGGGGGGGGTCGCTACAGTTGATGAAGTAACGGCCTGTGGAGATAAAAGATGGATTGAGAAAGAAAAGGGGAAAAAGCTTTGAGTCTGTCCCACCATCTGCTTTGCCCACTGAGGTGTCGCTACAGAAGGGAAACCATATTGAGCAGGGAAGCCTAGGTGTGCTGCTGCAGGGGACCCAGACGGCCACGGGGCCCTATATCAAAAATCCATCATGCGAGGAGGGAAAGCAAATCAACAAGCTGATGACATGAGAAGGGAGGCTGATGAGTGAGACAAAGAGGTGATTAGTCATTGTTCTGAAAGCTAACGATGAGGTGCATATACGGAAACTTTTTAAATATTTACAGGGTAATAAGTCATTTACAGAAATGCCAGTCATAAGCTTTGCGAAAATACTGTCAGGTTTTGACAGCTTTGCACAATGTTTGAAACCACACTATGGCAAAACTACATATTCAGCTAAACAACACTACTTTTGTCATGTATTTTGACGTTTCTTAAATAAAAAAAACACATTGTATTACAACATTGAAGTCTCCTTGGACAACATGTCAAAAACATCCCGTCTGTAAGCAATAATAAACAGGTGTTAATTATTAATTGTTTCTTATTGTTTGTTAGTGTTTTTGACTGATTAATGAAAAAAACTGGCATGTTCGATACATTCAAAGCGTCATTCTTCCTTTAAATTCCCATTACACTTTGCATTGTTTCTTGCGCCATACTGCAGTAGAATCAGGTGTAACTTGGTGGTGCAGGAAACACGGGTGGGAGAAATTCATATGTGATTCTAGCCATTGCTGGAGTGTTTACATGAGTTGGAATGCTCACCTGAATAGCGGATACGAAACCCCTTGTGGCTGGAGGTGTGATCGAAGGACCAGTGCAGATAAACCCTGTTTGAGGAACTGGTGATGCTGAGTGGAGATGAGTAGTTTCCACTCAGAGATATGAGCAGTGGACTCTGTCTTGAGGGACCTGCAGGTACAACAATGCAAAGCGTTATGACACATTCATATGACGTATCTCCTAACCAGACGTGTTTGACAATTTGATAGTTGTTCTGACATATCTACACGTATATTCAATGTAATCACTGTATTAAATTGAGACGCACAGAGAGTGTAAATTAATATTAGTCCTATCTGGATTTCACTTATAAGATTTCAGCATTCCCAGTTGTCAGAGGATTTGTAAAGATTTGTATGTTGTACATGCAGTAGACAAAAGCAGATTCAACAGATTCAATCATACCAACGTATGCGTACGTATTATGTATAACTACATGAGATCACCATGGTATATTGATCACCAGTGTTTCTGTAGCTCGGTTGGTAGAGCATTGTGCTAGCAATGCAAAGGCGCATGCACTGACAAAATGTATAACTTGAATGAACTGTAAGTCGCTTTGGAAAAAAGTGTCTGCCAAATGCATAAATGTAAATATTGAGTTTAAATGAACTCAACACTGCTTTCCACGTCCCCAGACCTCATCATGGCAAATTAAGCATCGCTTCTGTATCTCCTCCTGCCACTATGAGTATCCACATATCTTACAAATGCAGAATTGACATGTTTACCAGCAGCAGTGAAACCACTGGCTCATTTGAGATGCATTTCTGTCACAACAATTATTCCGGCTCTCGCGGTTAATGCCACACGACAGCGTTCCTTTCAAAAAATTCTACCGGTGGCGTTTTCAGATCAACTTAACTCTTATTCAGCCCGAAGAGGCCTGTGTGTATATTAAAGGCCACTGCAAATGTCATGCTAGTGTCTGGGCCGAGCTGCGGGGAGGTGAAGGGATCCAGTGTGACCTGTCTGCTTTTGTCATGTTGTGAGACGCAAAATCTGCTTTGTGGTGCAACGCGAGTTGAAATGATAATGGGTATGAAGAGTGGCAGATCCCCTCAGGAGCAGCTCAGACTGCTCTCGAACGACATGTAGATACAGACACCAGCAAAAGTGCTCTGTCAGTCTTGGGGGTGTGGAGCACAATGCTGTGTGGGATGATTGTCATTTAAGTCCCAGTTTACCCATGGCTTTTCATAGAGTTGATGGATTAAAAAGATCATTCAAAATACTAGAGGCATATATGAATAATTTTGCTTGAATTTTTTAGACTTCTAGAAAACATCACACATCCTGAACAAAACAAACTGCAACTTCATTTAAAACTTTATCATTCATATTTTCTTATATTTACATGTTCATTTATTGTTATATTATCTCTAATAATCTTCATTCTTCTGTCTCAGATGTGATTGTGGTCCATTGGAATGATGTCAGAAATGTGATGACTCTCCATGTGTGTAATCGGACCTATCAGGCCAGTAATCTGTATCTAAGTCTAAATGGGATCGCTTTGACCCCGGTTAGGCTGCTGACCCATAAATGGCCCTCAACAGACCCCTGCTGGCTCAAGCAATTTCCTTTGCTTTTTACAAAGGGTTAATGTTGGGTCAAAGCAGGGGTCATCCCTATTGGCCCTTCTACTACCCTCTCTTGCTCAATACATCAAGGTGGCCGGTAAAGTGCATGTCAGTAATTGTATTGGAAGGAGAAGAGAAGAATAACATGTTTCTGTGACCAAAAACACACGTCTGAACGTGTTCAATGCTATTAAATCAAACTATCACAACAACCACAGTAGAAAAAAATAAATAATAAAATACATTTACACACACATAATATGTTAACAGAGCTGTGATAATGTCTCTTACCATCAAAGATCTCAAGCTCATCAAATTGTCTGCTGGTCTGGAAGTGTTCCACAGTGAAAGTGATGTTGTATCCTGGATCCACCTTCACCACCCATGAGCAAGACTCGAAGTGTGGTAGACTGCTGCCCGGCGACTGACTCAGTATTATCCCCGTGGAGGCAGTTAGCACCTCATTCATGGGACAGGTAACTATGAGGAGAAGATAGATGTGCTAGTTTAGTTCCGTACATTATAAACAATGGGTTCAATGAAAGTAATGAATTTCATTCTCCAACAGATCCGTTACGCAAGGCATTGTGCAAAAACTAAGATTTGTTGTTAAAGACCGTAGCTGTCACACTTCTTAATATTCAAAACAACTTTCTAAACCATCACACTGCCTAAAGAACACAAAGAAAACGTGAGAGCCACGCAATACAACAGATGCAGCTCAATTTTATAGGAGCGACCTCAATGGATCACTAAACATTTGTGTACAATTACCAGCGGTTGTACGCTTGCATGCATGTACAGTATAAGACTATGGTAAAGGTTTGAATTTGGGTCGATTTGGGCCTGTCTGTTGTGACACCAGGAGCATTGATCACCTTTTCTCATAAATTTTAGTCTCTCTCAGCCCGCTGTCACGCGGCATCATCGCGTCATTGATATTCCTAAGAGGCCCGCTGTGACATTTCCCACACTTTTACCTTGAATTATCAGGTGCTTCGATCAAATCTCGGAAGCCTGTCTCTTATTTCTCTGTAGCTGTCTGCATACAAAGTAAGAATCCAAA
Organism: Botia almorhae; assembly: GCA_036877575.1. NCBI lineage: Eukaryota > Metazoa > Chordata > Actinopteri > Cypriniformes > Botiidae > Botia > Botia almorhae. The sequence continues at coordinate 13,943 of JAZGTJ010005414.1, read as the reverse complement.
CACAAATGACAACATAAAAGGGAAAAGCCTCGTATCCGACACAATTCCGTGATTTGGTGCCATTTCTCCCGCGTGACGTGGATGACACGGATGAGCGACGACATACGGAATGTCTGAAGCGAACCCGGCATCAGATGGAAGGATTGGTATTATCAGATATGTATGACACCTATGTTTTGGATATGAAATATGGATTTTCTATTAGTTGTATTGCTAAATAAATGCACAGATGCTTTAGTGCCCTGTTGGTGTAAATACATGATTGAGTTGATAGCTGCGTGAGATTCTCACGACAGAGAACTCGGAGAAGAATTGTGGCTCGTTTTCCGAGATGATCTAACCTCATCGATCACCTCTGCTTATCTGAATATTGATGGATGCCACCTAGCAGAGAGGCTAAATACCCATAAATAATATGACCCAGAGTAAACAGCTTTGTTTCTATATTTGGCCTTTTTAATTGGTCTCTTAGCCTTAATTGACTAACATTTAAACTCACAAGTCTGTGCTCTGATTATAATGGACGTTAATCAAAGCCATAATTCATGCACATTGCATGACGTCCAGGTTCATGTGTCAAGCGTAAGAGAAGTCATTCTTATAATTCCATACGAGTTCACAGTCCAGTGCATTTTTCCACTGACAATAATTAAATTGCAAAAAGTCACTTCGAACATTGACATGTAAAGAAACATATCACAGTTTAATGCATTATTGTGGAGTCTACGCAGAGCTCAGGCAGATATGCAGGAATGATATGGCTGCTGCTTATGGTCTTAACACACTTCCTTTATGAGGGTAAAATATAGGAGCCCTGGGACTGACTTCAGGGCCTCTGAGGGGATATAAAATGTGATGCAGTTTCATGGAGGACAAACATCATAACAGACGCATTTCAGTGTCCGTTTGAGTCCATCATTACCGCGTAAAGCATAACGCGTTGAGGTAAAAAATATACCTCCGATAATCTCGGTGCTCGCGCTCACAAATAACATTTTTTAATGTGCGCGCGTGGACGTTATTGATCTTTATTTGCCCGTGCTGTCAGTGGTTTGAAAGCTCGTGTGTTAACCTGCAACGCAAACAAAGACGGATTGTAAAGTTTAATAAATCATAACGGTTATAGGCCAATGCTGTATTCTGTATATTTACATTGTCAGTACATTCATGTTTAAATCAGGTTATATTGCAAAACATAAAATGAACTGCACCAGAAGCTGTCGGCCATAACGGCTGTGGTTCCACTGGGATCTGCGGAAGGCCATATTATTCTATTCTCCTCAAACAAAATGACAAAGAGCACGACCCTCTAGACAAAACCTCTAGGCAAAATCCTCATCATCCCAGACCTTTCAGTACGGCTGCAGCGAAAATTAACTCCCTCTGGTCGCCCTTATCCCCTAATCCACTTTGAGATGGACTGTCATTGGTTGAATGTAAACAACAGTTTTGGTGGCAGATTCTGACAGAGGAGAAAAAGGCATGTCAAAAGCTCCTCTAACAATGACAGTTGAAGATTATCTACTGTACGAGAGGAGGCTGGCATCTGAATAGGGATTTTCAACTTAAAATGTCACTCTTCGGTGACAATTCATATATGCTGCATTGAATTTGCAAATAAAACCAAAATATAAAGAAAGAATACTCAATAATATACATTCGAAATGTCAACATGCCGCATTCATTTCCCACTGTGAGGGAAAGGATAAACGCCGCACTTGCAGCAAACATTCAATGCAGGCCATCTAGCCTTCATCTCCACAGTTTTCACATAACTGACCCTTTGCTAAGCTCCACCCCTCCTTGGGTTGCCTCAAACAAACTTTACAGAACATCCCACAGGGATTATATTTTTGCAAACAGTGAAATTATAAGTAAAATATGCTCACTAAGTGGTCAAAAGATTACGTGGGTAGTATTGGTCAGTTACGCTTATAAGGTGGGGCTTAGGACAGGGGTTACACATCTAGTTTGTGCAGACTACTGATTATCAGTAAGACAATAGCGCTGTGAATAATTTATTAAAATATCACATATAGACTGTAAACTGCAAAGCTATTCTGCAACTGCCACTCTGAAGGAACATGACTGCGATGTTGGTGGATCTCGCACACAAAACACTCTCTTTGTGTTGTGTGCACGGTGAAGTGAATGTTTTAAAACGTTCCTCCACAGCACAAGCTCAAAATGCACAAACGCTCCTAAAAAAGATGGTGAAAGTGTGTCTACTTCAGGAGATAAAAGGCTTGTATAAAAATAAGCCTTTAAAATACATTAGTGTGTGTCTGTGTGCACAGATACAAGACTGTTCATGTGAGTTAATGAATATTAATATATGCATATCTATGACATGTATCATACAGGCTAAAAAAGCAAATTAATATTTAATATATAAATAGACAGAAATTTTATCAAATAAAACATAACAGAAAAACAGAGAAAAATACATGAATCGCATAATGATTCTGTGGCATGCTGTTTATGTATAAACGAAAACTATAACAGTTTTGAAAGAAGCCTTTTATAGTGTGTGTATGTGCTTAAAGAACAGAGATGTCGCATTATGTGTGGGGTTTTCATACCCTCGATTTGCATAATGGCAGGCGATTCAGATGCACTTCGCAGGCCTATTTTCTCTCTCTCACTCTCTGGGCGTGCAAGAGAGCAACACTGACAGAAAATGGAGGGATGTATGTAGTAATGAGTGTGGAGATTCAGGGTAAGTGTTTTTAAATGGGGCGGCCTCTCTGCTTGACAATGGTTAGACATTCAGACAAAGTCAAATCAGAAGGCTGTTTTTGTTGAACCACACACAATGATGGTTTATAGTGACCTTGCCAGTCATGGAAAAAAAAAACAATGAAAGATATCTATTGAAAAGTAGACTCATGTTCTACATTCCACGTCTTCAGAAGGAAGTTTTGTTCCTTTAAGTGAAAATCAATCATTTTCTGACATGTCTATGTAACCGACTAAACGCTGCGTGCAGGGTTTCTCCAGAACATACTGGCATAAGGCCCTCGTGATAATCAGTGTGTCTGCAGAAGACACAGGAAGTGCAGAATGGTAGTTCCTGTTTAAGACAAAAACTAAATAAAGAGAAGATGTTTGATGGAAAGCAAGACATGCTATGATGTATTCAACAAGATGTCAGGTAAAGAGAGCGAGAGAGTGAGAGAGAGAGAGAGAGAGAGAGAGAGAGAGAGAGAGAGAGAGAGTAAGGGAGAGAGCAAGCTGTGATTTAATAGCTGTGTGCACCTGCAGCCTGGATATCCTCTGCATCTCAATGAGCTTTACTTGTGCTCTACCATCACTGTGCTTTCTCTTGATTTCCTCTATCTGTTTTTTTTCTTCTTTATGCTTTTTCACTCTATCTATACAGCATTTTCAGGTTTTTACCCCTATTGTCCCCTATTTTTACTCATTTTTATGCTCTCTAGACTACAGAGTTATTTGGAACATAAAGCAATCTAAGACGGTGGACAAAGCATGAGTAATCACAACTACAAATATACTTAGCTGCTGTCTACATGGATCATTTAAATCAGCCACTTATGAGGCTTCATTAAGATGCTGCCTTAGAGGACAGCTGTCTATTTAGGCAGCAAGGCAGCTCACTAGGGTTTGGAAGAGAGATGAGATCTCACTCAAACATAGATTGCTTACTTTCTCTTTATCAGTCTGTCTCTCGTTCCACCGGGTCACGTCTTTCCTCCCGCTTTCCCTCGCTGGTGTTTGACAAGTCAGGCATACTTAATCTGACTGACAGCCAGAGGCAGCACCTCGACCAAACGGAGCGGGTGTCAGCTGGCTATGTTGGCCCTCAGTATAAGGGGCTTTTCATATAGCTGGAGCAATTATCTGCGACACCTAATTAATGTTAGGATGGATTACACTGGTTTAGAGGGAGCACTCCAGCATGAAGGTTGAGGAGGTACATGTTTGGGCTTGCTATACTGTAAAAAAAAAACAAATTATGTTGCCTCCCTCATTACACACGTCCCTAACACTGTTCTCAGTCTGTTCTCGCTGACGTGCTAATGCTGGATGTGTTAATACATTTAGTCTATTATTTGTTTAATTTATGAACTTTTCTTGTTCTACAGATTTCATTATTGCCTGCCAAACAGCTGCACTGTAAATATACGCCAAGATTATGCAAGATTTAACAGTAATTTATTGTGGCTTTGAAGTCAATACAGGAACATTGTTCTCTGCCATATCTAACTAATTATAATAACTAATTATATTTGTGCTGTATTTTGTATTATATTGTAATGTGTCCTTGTTCTACTGCATTTATTGTGACAGTTCTACTCTGCTATCTTATGTTAATTCTCCACCTGTGTGGTCCTTATATGCCGAGCAAATACAAATGTAACCAAAGCAAATTCCTGCACCTCACACATACTGGCAAATAAAATGATTCAACTTGTGTTTACTGCAAAAATAAATAGATAAAGTAACAGTACTGTTACAGAGTTACAATACTGTAAATGTTTGTATGTGATAGTTTTATGTTTTGTTTAGTCACTATTATGGTACAAGTTGCCTGAAAGCTGTTAAAATAGTTTGATAAACACAATTGGTTGCTCATTATGGCAATAATTTTGTCTTAATTTAATAATTCATAATACTTTTACGGTGAGGTCAGTGGTTGTTACTTCTGGTGACCTATCAACATCACAGATCTCAAGACTCAGCATTAAAACAAGACAATGCAACCACATAATTTATTCATGCTGCAGTGCATGCTGGGAAACTAAGCACCAGCACAGTAATTACACCACTGCAAGTGATGTATAAAAATATCTCGTATATTTATAATGCAGACAGTGCTAATAATTGTGATTGCACAGCACAACGCTGCTGCATCACTGTCTTTTCCTGATCCTGTTTACCATAAAGTTAAAATAAACAGTTTATGCGGTAATTCTACAAAGAAGTACTGTGACATTATGGTATATAAACAGTATGCAAAAATATACTGTAAATTCATACAAAAGGTTTTTCACTGCTGCCCACAAAATCCTACCACTAGACAGCCCAATTACCATTACAACATAAACAAGGCCAAACACGTAAAGAGGTCGTTTAGGTGTTTTTAGATATCGACATACCAGAGACAGTAAGAAAAGGCTTTTAGTCAGACCTCCACTAGAAAGACTAGTACAGACAGCTCAGAGATAATTCTACTGCGTCGAGACTACAGAGACAAACATAACGAGAAAGAACCGAGGAGGTTTATGGGAAACGCCATATCAATTCACATTAAAGCAGCTGGAGGTGAGGCAGATGAGCATTTAGCATACTCATGGGATTTGGTTGACAGATGCTAAAGTATTTCACCCCCTCTTCTAAGGCAATGGCAATAATGAAGCTTCATATACAGCATATCCGTCCAGCATAATCAATAGTCCCATCATGCATCACAAGACAGTGGGGGAGGATTTTATGGTATATAAACCATAGGATCAGTCTTTTGTAAAAGCAGATGAACAGAAAAGCCGGTTTGTCATTTTTCTAGGTTTTTTTGTACTTTTTAAAATTAATATGTAAAATATTTAAAGAACTGACAAACACAGAAAAGACCAGTTTAGACCAGCATGAGCCTATATGCTGGCTCAGGCTTGTTTATGCTGGTTCCGTGCTGGTCTAACTGGTGGACCAGCACAGCGAAGGCAAAACCAGAGTAATGACGCTGGTGGCCAAGCATAGTCTTTCTTGTCATACCAGCAGACATGACCTTTTAGATCTTCTAGGAGACAAACAGTTGACAGGTAGCTTACTATCACATGAAGGTGGAGGTCCCTCAAACTCAAGGTGTGTCCCCAGGCGACAAGTTTGAATGCTGTTCCCATTCAGATGATATCCTGGCAAACACCTGTAGCGCACAATGTCACCTACAGAGGGATTGGGGAAAGAAACAGAAGGAGAGAGAAGGGGGAATAGAGAAGAGGTAACATATTCATCACAGCTTTATCAATTGCCTTTCAGATGCACATCACACCTTCTGGAACATTATGGAGAACCTGGGATTTCTGAGGATCTCACAACAACAGGAGCAACATCTGGCTGTTCCTGCTGTTGTTTCGCTCGCAACTTGATGAAGGCTGTGTCCTATCACTGTCTCGCATTAATGGCTGACAGTGATGATAAAAGCAAAAAGAGAGAGAAGAAGAGAAGAGAAGGGAGAGCTGACATGCCGGAGCTGCACTGCAGTGTAATTAAGAAAGCGGTGCACTGCACGGTTTACATTCATAATATCCATCAGCTGCTACCTGAGGGCCGTTCAGAACCCAAAAGCGCCACTTCCTGTTGCCACACAAACATTCCCTGTGACTCAGCTAAGTGAAGAAAAACAACTACAACCAAATGATTCAGAGGCTTTGGAGAAAGCTTATTGCAGGCAAGGGAAGCCAAAGGTTTTTTATTATGGTTCCATTCAGTCAGCAGTTTCATAATGCACCGTTTAACTCCCCTGAAATATTGGAACACAGGCTTGCAAAGAATCCTTTTCACAGAGGCTTTGCATGCGTTTATAAAGAGATCTATGTCTGAGGCTGTGTGTGCGTGTGCATGCATTTTGGGGCCCATTTAGAACAACTTATAAGTCATCAGGAGAAGCCGTGAGGTCATAACTGGTACTTTACGTTATGAAAGCTTTCTGGGGGCACAGGGATAAATCCAACACGTTTTAATAAACTATTAAAGCACAATAACACAGAATAGTTTTAGGTAAAATCTGAAGACTGACGAATGGGTGGAAAAGACCGAAAAGAAAACAGCTTATCATTATATACAACATAACATTAGCCTCAGTTTTGAATCTTGGCAATGACTCAGCATATCAGCACGGCATTGTGGGATTGGCTGCTCCACCTTTGGAGTGTTTTTTTCTTTCCTCAAAGTGAGTTCTCGAGGAGTGTGTGTACGGGGGGAGCTTGTGTGTGTGTGGCTCTCATTATTAATGAGAGGCGCTCAAGCCTGAAAATGAACATGCCGTCTGCGTCGCTGCTCAAAATGTTGCGCTTATACTGGGCCGGGCCGAAAGAGCCAATACAAAATACATTGTGCATCTGCATGGAAAACCAATCTAAACTCACCTATCTTAAATTCCTTGCTGGCCATCAGAATTTCAGCGTTTGGAATGATGGAAGGCGGCAAACAAAACTGAAGTCTATAGGCTGCAAGATGCAGAGACAGAGAAGCACAAAGAACAATGTTAGGATGTTGGTCTTTTGGGGACATTTTTTTTACTGTAAAGTGTCACATAACACTAAAGTGCCACATAATCTTAGGGTGTAATGTAGGCAGTAATGTTTGATGCTGGGCCAAGCAATTCACCGTTATGAATAATCATTGGATTTTTAAAAAATAAGCATTACTACTTACTTACAGTTTGCAGTATAAAATTACAAAAAAAATACTACAAAATTACTTAAACTGTGACAAGATTTTGATCATATCACCCGCCCCCAACCTGAATTAACTGAGCAGGCTGATGTCTACAAAGAAAGACTTTTTATTCTTTCAGTTAGCATAGATTTTGTTCAAAAGAAATTATATTAGCTGTGTTAGCTAAAATACATAACATAGCATTACCACTGCTTAGTGGTACCAGCCATGCCACTGCAAGGTGCTACTTACAGTATAAAGGAAAGTAAAGGAAAAAGCTGGAATTATTGAGGAATTGTTCATAAGTTACCTTGGTAGTTGATCCTAAACAGTCCACCTTTCTCAGAGTTGCTACGGAAACGTATCAAAACTTGATTAGAGGTGCTGCTGGGTGGGTTGTTGGGTTCTCCCCCAGTAAAAACTCCCAATTTCCGGGCTGTTTCCTGAGGTCCATCCCTTTTAAAGAAACAGCATTATGATTAATTGCATAAACATGACTAACATCTCATACTTATTTTGACATAAGAAGACCACACGCCCGGTTGCCTAGAACTGTGCAGCAATTGTATCGCCATTAATTACCCTGCTAGAAGGTTCTCTGCTAATTGATTACTGAGCTGATTAGAGAGAGGGTTCTAACATTACTGGCTACCTGTCTGATCTGAGGAATTCCTCTCACCCTCTCTGAGGGCTATGTGATGGATTTTTGAGAACTGGTTTTAGACTCTGGCCCTGAGACAAGAAGCATTGTAAAACTAATGCCACCATCTAAAAGGAAGTGCTTTTGGGAGCTTACTCCCATTTTTCCAGTTTTCCTGGAGGGAGGGAACAATTTGGCAACAACTTGATCCCAGATTAAACCATGACCATTCAGCTTCAAAACCATCTGTTTGTGCCTGTCTGAGTGTGCACCACAGATTATGTCCTGTTCTGTACATTCATAAAGGCATCTGGTTGGCTAAGGGGAGTGTTGGCTCAGTGAACTGAGGCCAGGCTGTCTTGATGGAGCTTTTCCTGTCTTAGGCAAATTACACTCTGACTAGTGGAGTAATAACAACAATATTAGTGGACAAATTTTTTATGTTGTCATATAATTTAATGATAGAAAATGAGATGGACATAAAATTGTGGAAATTAAACACTTGTTTTACGATAATAAACACCTATTTAACAACATTTACTGAATGTTGATAGAAAATGTGCATGATCAACTAACAAGGCTGTTGGTATATTCTGGAACTGACATCAGAAAACTAACACTTTTGCTAGTCAGGTGCTAGCAAGTGGGTACAGTTAATAGACAAAGATGATAAGCTCCAAATGATGAAATATCTAACATTATACAGGTACAGTTGAATGCATACATGCAATCCCTCTTGGAAAGTGTGAGGAAATCTAGTAAATTAAGGCCAATGCTCCCCTACTTAATGCAAACACAGGTAAAGACCACTGCAGTCTGGATTAGATGAATGTAGGCTAGGTGTGTGTTTTTTTATAGTTTGACATGTGGTTTTATTATGTTTAAAGGAGCCTGTGTTGTCACTTTGAGTCCTACCTGTAGGAGTGACAGAGAAAGAGAGAGAAAGAAGGTGACAAGCAGAGCTGGTATAGACTTATCTGATTGGATAATGATTACAAGAAGTCAGCTTACTCACCAGACTGTGATGAAGTCTTGGGGACCGTGGACTTGCAGAAGAGTGAAATTAAGACGAATGCCGAGACCATGTGCCACTGTAATCAGCCAGCTGCAGTCTGCAGAAGTGGGGTAGTCTTCTGGGTAACCAGGGGAGAAGATAGTGCCATTGTCTGATGTAATGTTACCTCCACAGGGAACTTTAGGACGAGAAAATACAAAACAAAAATGAACACATGAAAATGTCCCAGATATTTCCAAAAGAAAATGGGAACTAGACTGGGAAGAAAATGGGAACTAGGTCGACATGGCTGAAAAGTCCTGCTGGGTTCAATGACATGTCTTAGTCTTCACACTAGTTTGCCTTCCTCGTCCGACTCCATCTTAGAAATCCCTCTTGCAGCCAGTGCTTTGCATTTATATAGACATGTCCCTGTTTCCAATGATTTAAATGAGTCCCTGACATATGAAATCAAATCCCCTTCCGGTTCCTTCTGATCCATTTTCCTGCTTCCCCAAATAACACGAGAAATAATCAATGCGATTCGGCTGGCGAGGAAAGATAGGCCCGACTTGTACGCACACATGAGGACAGTCGTAATAGCTCTGACTGTCAAGGTCTTTCCACCCCTGCACTCCTACACGACTTGTTCACGCCCTCTCTCTTTCTACAATTCGTCCGGGGCTCTTTCCATCTTCCTCATTTCCTCTCCCACAGAATCTTGAGAGGGGTGCCTATGTTAATCCCTAACGCCACGTCTCTCACCACCTTACCTGCTAAATGAAGTATCGATCAGTGCATTGATTGAAAAAAACATGCGCTATCAAGCAGAAATGCATGGTGACACTATCGATGGGTCAAAAAAGTTGAGTGGTGAGTGTGGATGGGAGGACATGAGGCCGTGGTGAACTGAGTTCGGGAACGAAGGAGCAGTAGATGGAGAGCAGGGTGACCTGGCTGGTAAGAAAATGGAGGCCAGAATCGATCAGCCCTCTGATGCATTGGGAAAGGGGATCTATGCGCATGACAGTGTACAGAGAACTCTTAATGTTATTGGCGGCGTGTGTGGGTGATAGCTGGGGTGTTAACTGGAGCAAGTGTGTCAGTGAGACAAATGAAAAGCTCTGGGAGGGAATAAGAATGAATTGCGCCTGCTGATAGTACGCGTGTATGCATACGTGGCATGCATTGTTTTAGCGGCTGGTTCAATAAAAGAATTATGCAAATTAGGCAGTGACACAAACGTGCCCACAAAGGCAAGGCTGAATGCAATTTGCATGCTGTAATTCACCAGTCTTGCAGGTCAGTTCTAGGTGTTACAGTAGATTATGATGAATGCAACAGACTACAGGAATCCGGCATACTGTACAGCGCCAGCTAAAATACTATCTATAGTAGCTTAATTTACATACACTGGAGGCGTGTTTAAGCTGAAATAAATGACAATGGCTTAATTTAGGTTTGCAAACTCACTCTAGAGAAAGATCTAAAGTGCAATGGAAAAAAAATGACCAGATTACCAGTTGTCTTGCCTTTTTATTTTCTCTGGGTTCTCTTGGTTACAAAACTTACAATATCCTTGAAGAAGGGCCTCAGCTGTGACTTTACAAGCCACCAATGTAATTTACATGTTAAGTGCCCTCTAAAGTAATCGAACAAGACACTGCTGTAGAGGAACGAGACTTTCAAAGGTTCTGCGATTGTGTAATATCAAGATCAGTTTCCCTGAACAAAAGACACATCTTTCAATTTTCAATTCGACAGCACACGTATTACACAGCATGCTCTCACATCTATTCTTCCTTGTTTCACTCCGCCACGCCAGAGTCCTCGATTACCACAAATTCAATTACCCACTCGGCAAGAGTGTTCTAACAAGGCCCAGGTTGGCACTACGTTTTTCCATTCTTTGTGTGGAATATCGTAACGTGGATGAATAATGTGTGTTGCTATTTGCCCGAGCAAGGCGGAGAAGCTGCAAATGCTCTGACAGCCGTTTGAGTACCTCCCCAGAGCATCTCTATTCCCACGCGAGCCTTCAGCGTCTCCTGCCCATATGCGATCACATGACCATCTGCATAATTAACTCACCGAATCAATCAAAACCAGCATGTGAATCTGGGTCAAGGAGGAGTAGGAACCCTCTGTTTTCCTTTCCCATCAACCCTTTAGGGAGACCAAGGGGACAGTGGGGAGAAAACCTTCAGTCTGTAGGGATGATTTATAATAACGGGCCTGAATTACCATTTATGTGCTGTTGCCCTTCCTGTCGCCATATTAAGATCCAGAAGGATGATGGGGACACGGTGTAACAGTATCACAAACGTCAACGTTGCTTTTTACTGTATTAAATCACGGTCACCTGATTTCTATAGCAGCGTACAAGTTACTGTGAACTTACATAAGTATGTACAGCTAATATTTGAGACCAGGCTGCTTGCTAAATTACACTGTCTGAACCCACTATGCAAATAAGTGCACCAGATGTTTACTGACAAGGGAGAGTAAACAAGGGACTTGTACCTTCACAGCGCGGAAATGGATAATCCCAGTTGCGAGTGGTTCCATGCTGACAGGTAAGAATGGAGTGGCCCATCAGCTGATACCCAGGATAGCACTCAAAAGAGATGGACTGGCCAACGTTGTAACCCGCCCCCACCACCACACCATAGTGGAAGGGTTCAGGGTCTGGACACTCCTGCAGTTCATAGGCTGGAAAAATACATAAATAAAAATAGACATTTTGATACATGGCAAAGGGAGATGGGGCCAGTTCAAATGATTCATTTTTCGAACCTTCTGGAAAAAGCTGTTCATGAAAAGCGCATCTAATACCGGCATCTTATACAAATCGATTTTCATCATATATATAAATATAAAAGATTGATTATATAAAAGACTGCTCTGAACTCAAAGCACAAAGCACCATATCAATCGAAGTCTCTCGACTCTGGAATCAACTGATTGGGAAAAATCATTACTGTACATCAAAAAAGCATTACGATTTGCAAAGAAATAAACACATTTAATCCAGCCCCCTGCAATGATAGATGTTGTCTCACAGATAGACTTTAATTACAGAAGTTTAAGCTTTATGGCAATGCAGCCAACTTATCAATGCTTACTGTAGTGAAAATGCCACAGCATTGGCTTTTATATCACAACATCTGGTCAGTTTTTCTTTGGGTTTCTCCACTGGTCTGTCAGCTTCATTCTTTATCTCAATAAAGGGTTTTGAAAATAAGTTTTTAAAATAAACAAAACTGAATTTGCATTTTCTTTTTGTCTCATTCTCAAGTCATTAACAAAAGCTGCCAAATTATTTTTGAAAACCTCACAAAAGAAAAAGAAATGTAATGAAGCTTTTAGCCCACAAAGATGATGACTAAAAGAATTGATTTCCATGGATCTGAGCATCTTTTGCGACAAAGTCATGCAAGCTTTGCTAAAAGATGCACTTCTGGATATAATGCTTGATTTATATGCTAATGTACATATAATCATGTAAATACCGATTTCACAAGTCTTCATACTTTTATTGCATCACTGTGCAAATTCCAACTGCTTTCATGGATACATCTTTGAAGAGAAATAAAGCCACATCTACAACCCTCTCGGAATTCTGAATTAATTTATTGGACTTCTATTATGCATTAGATTCTAAGGAAACACCTGCATCAGGTGCATTTGATACCTCATGGATTTTATGCACAGATTCACAGAGCTACAGTTATTACAGTGTTTATTCGTCTAGACTAATTGTTTTGGCAGGGTATTAGAATTCAGATTAAAACTGAGGTTCATAAGAAAATATTTCAGAAAAAAGAACTGCAACAAATAATAACTTGTGTGGTAAGTATTCTGATGTCCTGGAGTTTATTGATATATGTTCAATTTAAAATACACTGTTTGGCCTTCCTGGTTTAGTTTCCTTACCCTGATAGTCAAATCTGAAGCCAGGCTTATTCTGAGAGTGATCACTATGGAAATATATGGTGGTCTCGTGTGAGGTGGTAAGAAGAGACGGTGGTATGTCCTGCCCACTGAATCTGCCAATCACGGTGCTGGTGTCGAAAGGTCCATTTCTGATTTCCAGGAAATCATGGTTAGCTTCAGTGGAGAAGTTGAGGAACTGCACATGAGCCCCTAATTGAATAAAAACAAAACAACATTTTCAGCATCAAAGTCCCTTTAAGGGTTAATCAGTTCACTAATTTTCACTAACTACAATTGATCTTATTGTAACGCTTGTTCTATGGTAACATACTTATTATGACCACTCAGTTCATGCTAAAAAATTTATGCTACCAGGAAAATCATTCTTAATACCGTCTGTTTGCTCTGCTGTGTCCTTACCGTAACCGACTGGCAAGTAAATCCTCCAGGTGCAGTCACTGTTGCTAGGGTAGTTTCCTGGGAAACCAGGGCTAAGGATGGTGCCTTCCATGTCCTCTTTAATTCCCCCACACTGGGCTGTTTGGTAAAATAATGGCGGGAAAATATAAGAAACAACCATTTGTAAGACAACACATACAGAGACAGGAAACAGACCTGCTGCGCTCAAGATTCAAGACCTCTGAAGGACAATTCAAATAGCTGACAGCTGTAAGGCTACCATGACAGAACAATATGAGAAAACTAACAGGATTTTATCACTTCTTTTGATTGGTGAGAAAATACATACAGCAGATGACTGCAAGTGAAAATTGTTGTCACTGACCTGCAAATGAACTTGTCATTTTGGGTGAGCATTTTATGGTTGCTAATATAGTGTGTGTGGTCCAAAATTTGACTTGAAACTAATACTGAAATCTAATTTAATTTGGACAAGAAAGTTTTACGAGTTAGAAAAACATACTACGTCTACTGCTGTTTTCTGTTGCATGGTGAAGTCACCTACCTTGCACATTT
>JAZGTJ010005413.1:0-27583 GCA_036877575.1 Botia almorhae | reverse complement strand
TCTTTAAAACAATTATCAGCCACTACAGTGACTGAGTGATCCTCTGCTGCATTCTGACCCAAGAACAGTAGTCGGGGGAAGTATGGAGCGCATGGAAAGCACTTTCTTTACATTTACTGACAACTGTTCTTCCAGAGTCAGAAACACAGAGTGAGCTGACACTGGAATTACAGTGAGTGAGTGTGGGCACTTCAGACTCTCTGTGTTTGGTGACTGAGGGACACTGCTGAATGAGTGTTGTATGCAAACGAGAAAACTGTAAACACGTAGCTGCACTTCTCTTTAAAATTCGGCAGTCTTCCGAGTCTGGCATGACACATTGACTTTAGGTTAATTGTGGGTTGTATAAACATTTCCCCGGACATTTCCTAAAACAAATCAAACTTCTGTACATGACAAGAGTGAAAGTGAGAGCACAAGTCTGGCATATAAAAGTGTGGTGCCTGTTTTCTGTCTTTCACTTTTGATATCTGACCACAGCCATTACACAGCGGCTTTCAGCCCCTTCTGTGAAATCCACACGATTATTATTATCATCCAAACGACAACTTCAATCATTTGTCCACAAAGAGAACTGGCTGTTAATTTATTGTCTTACACCCAAAACCAATGTATGCTATGGAGAAACCCTGGCAGCTGGTCCTCCTGCAGGACAAAAGATATTTGTGACCCCCTCTCGGTGTCCCCAGGTCATCTCTGGGTCATGTTACACCACCATGTCACATGGCAAGGAAGTGTGAAGGACCCCCACCCTCCCAACAGCTTAATCTGAAGGAGTGTGCCTCTGTTAGTGTTTGTTTATGGATGGTTTGCACGTGTAAGTATTTTAAAGCTGTGTATTGAAGACTACCACATTCAACACTTTGTTCATTAATCGGCAGTAACTGCTCACAGTTCACACACTATAAGACAACACGTGGTGTTTTGTGAATCATTGTCAGGCTGATGTTTTATGACCACTCCCTGGCTTTTATTTTTACATTAACACACATATACAATAGTTGTTGGAGACTCCCTCCCCTCAGGCGACGAAACGGTAACAAATAATGTTCCGCAACAGATTAATAATAATCATATAACAATTCTACAGAAATGACATCTCTATTATGTAAGCGAACACAACAAATAGGCAGAAAGATATTCAACAACGTACCAACAGAACCTGACAGGTGATTTTCTCAAAGAATCTAGTGAAGAAATCTGTTGATCTACATGTATGAAAACATGATGAAAAATACCACTCATACTTCCCATCACTGATCAAATCTAATCACTGAATCAGAGTTTTCACGAAACCGACAGGATGAGCTTGTTTTACGGAAATAAATTAAACTTACCAACTCCAATCACTGAAACATTCGCCAACAACACAATTGTAAAACAAAACATAAATATTTAACATTCTAAATAAGTGTCGCTCATAACCCACAGAAGCGATTTAAAAACAACTGGAATATTATCATACTGCTACTGTCTGTTGTTTTGAGTCTGTCATGTGACCCTTGAAATATGCGAGTTATCTGTAAGAGGCTAAAGACGAGTAGAGAAACGCAGACGTCATTCTATACTGAAGGACTGGCAGTGGGAGGGCATGAGTGGTTTGTATTCTTCTAGCTTTACCTAAAGGTCAAAGATTTGTTGCCCTTCTTGTTTTACAGAAAGGTGATAAATATCAGGCCAGGCAGGGACAGCAGTCACTTATGTGTCTAAAGCAAAGACAAAGACAGCTCATAGAAGACAACTCATAACACTCCTCAAAACTCAGGCGGCCTCTGCCACAGCCCAGCTGTCAGTAACAGCTTCTTTGATGTTTTAAGAACATGTTTTGATAACATTTTTAATAACACCACAGTCAGGTGAAATACAGCTGGCATGAGTGAAATCTGGTTTTATAAAGAAATAAATGTCAACTTTCACACACTGCTGTGATTTATTTACATGGCTGATCTCTGGTCAGTTATGTCTGAGGAACTACAATAGCTTGCTCTCTACAGCTACATTAAAGAGAAATCACAGACGCTCACCTGAGAACATGTCTGCTGCTGTCTGGGTTCTGAAGGTCTGATTTCTGTCTGTTCATCACTTCTTGCTCTGTAGAACATTTGGGCTCTTGAGTGTAGGGCTCTGTGGGTGGCAGGGGGGTGCGTCGGTCTTGACTTCCTGTCGACTGATTCTTGTGTTGCCTTTCTTTAATGTCTCCGTCTGTTGTGTGCTCAGACTCTGTGCTGTGTTTTATGGCCTGAAGCTGAGACAGAGGGACGATGTCTGCAGCGTCCGGTCTATGCCACACGGTCCTGCGGCTGACAGAGTTATAGTAATAAAACCTGCCGCTGTGGGAGTCGAAGAGCTCCAACCACTGGTTCCCATCAGCCTGACGGACAGGCATGTCCACGGGCGGGTCCCAGGTGCACACTCCTGTGATCAGATTCACGTACATGCGTTCTTGAGAACGTGGCTCCAGGATTTCCACCCAATCAGAGCTGACAACAGAAAAAAGAGCATGCTTGGTAAGAATGATCCCAAAGTTTCATTAAGGAAGTCTCCACACGCGGCGGCCATCTTTGCTAACACCTCTGGACCGCTATTTCAGTCATGTCTCTATCAGTAGGCGGGACTTCCTTCGCTACAGCGGCCATATTGTGCATTGCAATTCGGTTAGTTCTCTAATCTTTGATTATCTAAATGATATTATTTACTGTAGAAAAGTTAGGTTACCAGAAAAAAACAAACGCATCATAAATCTGATAATATTGAGCAAGACCAAATAAAAAGCTGATTTGTTCAAATCCCAGTGATCACCTGGACCAACCGGCTTCACAGATTCTCTTGATGAATTACCAGAGGAAACAGGCCAAAGCTCCTGAGACAGACACCATTTGTGAGAGTGCACGCTCAGAAACGCTGCCTCAACACACTCATAATCCTATCAGCAGATACAACAGCGGAACACACACAGTGTAAACTGACAGCGTTCACATACATTCACACACACACACAATACGACAATCCGATTCCCAAACATTTTGATCTGACTCAAACAGCAAAAAAACTGGGTCCAGTAAAGAGCTCTGAAATGATAGAATGAAAATACTGATATTCATCTGGTACGGTACAGTAAAATAAACAAAATACATGATTCAGTTTGACCGTTTAGATGTCTAGACAGGTAGACACAGCTACTGTAAATCATCTTCATCTGTCCCATGAGTCTCTACTGTCAGCCCAAGCAAGAAGTCCAACTTATTTCTCCAGTGTGAAAAATGAACAAATATTGAACCTGTTTTTGAGTTATCACTGCATCTTCCAAAAAAAGAAGGTAAAGATGCAAAACCCAGGAGAAACAAGGACGCAGATACAGCTGGTGCCAGTTAAAGCTGAGAACTGCAAACTTAAACAACAGACCTGACTAAGTCTCAGCAGATGCGAGCTGGGACACCATCTGTCTCCGACACTCACCAGCTCATTTTATCTTCATTAACACCATTAAACACTCAAGCTTCCTCTTGGAGCAAACAGCTTTTGACTTTAAAACACATTGATGCATTCATCCTGATGTGTGCAATTGTGGCTGTTGTGTTGTGTTGAAATGAGTGACAAACTGAATTATGGGTAAAGTCTGCCACTGAAGCTGATCCTAAAGATTCCGATCTTTATGGTAAATTTTATGGTAGTCCAATCTAGGGTAAATTAGAGTGGTTGAGGTCAAGTCGCACTCGTTTACTCTTTGACTTGTCCTTCAGCCTAAAGAATTCTCCTAATAAAATAATATTATTAGACAATTTTCATATAGACCTCAAATTCATTCCCCACAGCACGACAATGACTTTACTTGGAAGTTTCTGAGAATCTGCACCATTGTTTTAAAAACAGCAGTACATCACGGACAAATCCATTGCTCTGAAAAGAGGCCAAATTGTGTTTTTATACAGTGCTTATAAAGCGATTTTTTAAAATTCCATCTCTGATTCAGACTGCCCAGGTAAAATAGCCTCATAAAATTGGAGATCAAGTCAAACAATAACATATTAATCTGACACTTGACACACATTTTCAACACCAGATCAATGGGATTAAAAACAGACCAGCCTTTGACTTAGTTTGTTAGACCTCTGACTAGCTATAAATACCAAATACAGCCACTTCATTAAACAATAGCCAGTGTTCCCTGGAAAAGAGATTATTTAACAACAAATTCAGAAGAAGTCCTTTCTGTGTCCATGCCTCAAAATGTGAAAAGAGCTCAGAGAGGATGGGTGACATAATGCCATTTAATATGGGGAAGGGTATGCAAATAATGGATGAGTTACATAATTACCTCAGTCGATGTGTGGCAAGCCATACTTTTTTTCTGTAAATATATATTAAAACCTGCAGTTTATACTAATCTCCAAATGACACTATTTCCTGTAAATCCACATGGCTCGCTAATCATTTAACTTGAATATTTGTTGTATCAGAGTACAGAAAACATGCAGTGTCACTCTGAAACAGGAAAACGCTGTACAGCGGAGTACACAAACAGACAAACAATAGGCGTAGCTCCACAAACACACACGTAAGGTAGCAGAAATTCGCTCGGCCTCTGAAACATTCATTCAATGAAACCACAAACAAACAGCTGCACCTGTCACAGGAATCCGTCAATTCTGTAAACTCTTATTCTAATGATTTCAGCCAAACTGACATTTCTTGGGGACCCAAGAGCTCAAATTATAAATGATTTTTACAGAAATGACTTATACAGCTGCCTTGTGTTAACAGAACAGATTACAGGTTACAAAAATTGAGCTGTTAATGGGGTGAATGCCAGCAAAATCATGTTTAAAAGACAGCGGTGATACACACCAAACAGGACACGCAAAGATCAGCTGATTGAGGATAGGCAGAATTAAAACCAGTTCCTCTGCATTATATTTAGTCTCTTTATCGGGTGACAACATAACAACTACAATTATTCTGAGCCTAAGATAGTAGTCTATTTAGAAAACTCCCTACATAGGCGTATTACATAATTTAATTTCATTGCTTATTTTTCCAAATGACAATATTTGACTGCTTCGATGTGGCTAATTGTTGCCGTGCATTTAAATGTCCATATACACACACCACAGCTAAAGATCATTGTCACTCCTCGTCTAATTAAATAATCCCATTCTGTTCAGGGTTCAGTTCACATTAGCAGGACTGAATTGAATTGCACAACCAAATTCAGTTCTGAAAAAGAACTGGAAGTATTCACTATATCTCTAACAGGAGTCCAAACAAGAGTCACATCGCTTTTCTGTAACTGTCACACAGCAACTGTTTGATCAAAAGTTCTAGGAACATTCAAAACATCCAAGTTTTAAACGTCGTATTAACATTATTGCTTGGTTATGAGAACATTATTCAAACATTTTTTACATTCTGTAACGTTCCATTAACAATTTAAAAATAACATTTCTGAAACATTACATATAACGTTAAGAAAGGTTTACTGATGTTACTGCAGAAACTAAGTTTTGATAACTTTGAGAGATCTTGTGACATGAACAAACAAAAGTGAGGGGAGAAGACAGACTGAAGGTAGCTGTATAGACTACACAGATGTGCGCCAAAATAAAGATCTTTCTTTGCTTTCTGAACTGTCGACTGTCTGCTCGGTGTTTGGGAACAGACGTTTCCCAGGTGAGGCAGGGTCAGAGGTCACAACCTCAAAAGATGATGTTATCAAAGCTCGGACCCCTGAGCACTCAACAGATTGAGCTGTTAACGTTGTATCAGGACACAGTGGGAAAGTTTTGGAGAAGATTAACATATTAACATGACAGAGCAAATTGTGAGGGTGTAGACACCAGCTACAGCTACATCCAACTCCACACGCTCCATTATCACAAACACAAAGCGTAAGATGGCTAGATAATGCTAATTATAGTTACGTGGCTAAAAACGTGCAACTATAATATACATAACATTATATATTACAAAGAACTATATATGATACGTAAAGCTGGCAACATAAAAACAACTTAAAGGCAAATTAGAAGATTTAAGATTAAAAAAAGAGATTATTTGTAAGTAAATAACAGCTAAAATTCAATGCATAAAAACTAAAAGGCCAGTAAACTAGCTATGACATATTGACTCACATTATGTAATATTACTCAAACGAACAGCATCACCATAAATGTTAAGATCTAAGCAAACACACAAAAAAAAGGCATGAGTCACCCTTTGCCCCATGAGACATGCCCTGAGGCAGACCGGCTACTGGTTCTTCTCACATTGAGCTCAATGGTCTTGTGTTACACTGGTGCTAAACTGCTGTCACAAAGCTACGTCCTCTTATTGTGTGCCAGATATGCAAACGGAGTAAAACATCCTAGCGTGAGTCACTCCAGATCACAGATAAACCTCAGTCTGTCAAAACATATCGCACGTTTATACAACCTCCAGATTTCAGCTATACAGGGACGTGGCGATGTTAAAAGCAACAGGTGTCAAATGTTCTGCCTCTGTTCAGCTTTTGGACCAACCCAGAGAACAGAACCCAGAGAACCATCAATAACTGCTGATCAAAGAACTTCCGTCTGTGTGTTACATCAAAAGGTGGATCCACACAGAGCTCTTTCAACTGCCCCTTTTCATCTGTCCACACTTCAGCATCTGTGGCATAATCCAGATCAGGGTGATAAGAAGATTCGCCCGAATTGTTAATGTAATGAAGTCGTACATCTGTAACCATGTTGTAAACAGATGTTGTGTTGTTTCTGACAGTGTGTGCAGAACCACAAAAGTAAAGCAAACAGAACGTGTCAACTCACTTCACTTCAGTGTGTGTAACCACAGCAAATGTGGACAGAAGGTTTAGTGGGATATCAAAGGGGTTCTAGTGGTTTGTTCTCAAAATCAGACTCACTATTTAATAAAAACACAACAGCTGTGTGATTTATTTTCTTACTTGTGTTTTTGACAACGAAATATTGAAGAACTGTAAAGTGATGTGTTTTATAGTAAAATTGTCAAATTAAATAGATGTTACGCAAAACAGTGATGCTGACTTATTGACTTTATATTCGTGTGCTGTATAAACGACAAAAACAAAGTGAATCAAAACATCATACGACAAAACATCATCTGACATTCACGACTTGCACTCATACATATGAACTGATGGGTGACTATGATAACACACATACATTAGTTATGTTAGTAGTTTTACATGAAATGATAGTTAAGTCTTCAGTTTAAACTGACACACGCTGCTCTAACCCATCGTGTCAAAACAACAGTTTCTCTCTGTCAAAACGTGCTTAATGTATAAAACACATCATCTCTTACCTTGTCCCGGCCATTTCACTTCACATTGTACGGTAAAACCACAGAAAACGTACAAAAACGTTCAAACAATCTCAGTAAAGGTCGGACGTCCTGCGCTCGCCCGGCGGTTTCTCGGTGAGTTGTGAGTACGCGGTGCGCGCGCTGTACCGCGGCGGGCACGTGAGCCGGTCGGCGGAGAGTCTCGTGCGCAGCCTCCTCCCTCCACCCAGACGCTCCTGTTTGACTCACCGGAGCACAGGTGACTCCCAAAACAGGTTTTGTGAAGCACATAACGTGCGATGGGAAGCCACGGTGTCGCTTTATGGTACACGACAGGCGCAACTTCAGGTGCATTTGAATCCACGTTCAAAAGTGAAGCGACGCATTGATGGATTATTTAGAAAGCGCCACCTGCTGTTTAAAGCTGCAATCAGAGTTAAACTTACTCTCGTATAGCTGATTCCCGACGGTAAATGTATAAAAATGATTTATAACTTCATGTCGGGTCCCATTTTCCGGGAAATATCCGTCCAATATCCGTCCTTTATTGGACTTCTACATATTCGTCAAGAAACACCCGTAATTTTGTGTTTCAAACAGAGATGGCGAAACAGAGGCAAAAGTTAGATTGCGGCTTTATTTTTTTTAAATTGACATATAGTTCAACGTTTGAAGTTACACAAGTTAATATTTTTTGTACTGCAAAAACAGACAACTAGTGGCTTAGTAACAGGTATTTTATTTATGATGTTTCTCAGCTTCGTTTGGCTCATACGGCCATCAGAAGAGATGCTTCGGTTCATTTTTAACACATCATCGGCTGACAAAACTTCCAATATTCACTGTAGAAAACTATTTCAAGCACAATACAGCATAACATATCAGAACAGAAAAGTTATAGACAATAAATAGCTGCTTTATGACGTAAATATTAATGGAATATACTCTGCATGTGAAGGTTTGGCAAAGATCAATCAATTAAAAACTATGTACAGAAGATCTTGTTGAAGCCCATGAGAATATTAAAATTAGGGCAAACAAACGGTACACAGGCATGTAATAAACTCTTATGCACAAACACACAATGGAATCATTGTACACACACACACACTCTTTATACAGTCAATCTGTATGGGCTCAACTGAAACAACCTTGCAAGACCTAGATCATACAAAACAGGGGACATGAGGATCAAAACATGATTTCCTTTTACTTAAATAAGGTGATCCAGGGACCAATGACAAGGCCGAAAACAGCGAAAGGCAACCATAGACAGATGTAAAAAAACAGTATTATACTGTTTGCTCTTTGTATTCTCTCAACGCAGTCATTCGTGGGTGGTGCCGTCTGTACACGTTGTGTTGATGAAGGAGAGTCACGCAGGGCCTCGTTTTTAGCTTCAGTGTCTCAGATGAGTTCATGGTATAAGAAAAGGCCTTCAGTTCCAAAAGGCGTCTCACTGGTACTGTCTATAGTCCCCAAATGAAGGAGCAGGCATGGGGGCCGGTTCTTCTGCAAACTGTGGGCCTGCAGAGAAAAGATGACCTTGGTTTCTCCACTTCACCTTTATATGCTGCTTATCAAAACCTCACTTCAATAAATTCTGACTTTCACCCCTTTTCAAAACAGTCTCCTCACCGTACCCCTGATTTGCAACAATAACTTTATAATGATATCTTATAATCTGATTATTATTGAAGTCAGCTCAATTTCCTGGGAAAAGTCAGTTTGACTTTATCATACTTCAACATTCCTGATGTTGTCAAAATATATAACTATGTAACTATGTAACGTAACCTGCAGTTTTATGTTTCAAAGAGAGATGACAGTTTACGGCTTTGAATCACAGCCGCTGGAAACAACCACAAAACAGAAAATCTAGAACAGTCAGCTGTTCTCACTTACCAATCAGATGTTAACAACTAGTCAATTAATTAACACCCCAAACCAACTGACATCTTGGCCCACTTACCAGTTGGGAATTGTGATGAGGCAAATCTTGTGAGCATAATTCCTGCACCTTCTATTAAAGCCAGCAGAATCCCTCCCATTGCTGCAGAGCCGACCATAGCCACAGGCCCATCTGTGACAGACAGAGTGATGAACACCACAAACACACAACACTGAATCAGCGGTTTTATCAAAGCACAGCTGATACTGTATGTGTGATCGCTGCATTGGGCTTTGACTTACTTCTAGCTGCTAAAATGGCCCCTGTCATTGCTCCACTTGTGATTGAGTTCCAGGGGTCTTCTTTCCCCCTCACCTTCACCAGTCCACAGTCAATCATGGAGAAGAGTCCACCCCACACAGCAAAGCTGCCTGTCCACACATACACACACACACACACGTGTGTTTTTAAAGTGTTAAAACATCTCACAGATGATAACAACCTAAAGCATGACCAGTATTGGTTGTTTTGATTAACTGTATCTAGACAACAGAGTGGCTAAAAACTGATATATAACATTTATATATTAGAATTGTGTGTGTGTGTGTGTTTTTTCAGCTGTTTGAGTTTTATGCTAATTTTTTTATCAAAATTAAAAAATGACAACCAGTTAATCAGCTTGGTCAAGGTATCAGTATTGACTTCATGTATTGTATAATCATGTCATTACATTAATTTATGAATAAAATCTTAAATTAGTTTTAAAGTGAACTTTACCTCCTAGTTGTGGAGCCCTGGTCCTGATGGCTGTCAAACTGCCCCTCAGTCTGTGATTCACCCCCTGAAGAGATTTTCAAAACATTTCATTATGTCTCTGTGCTGGTACACACATCAGTCTCATCTTTATATGAGGCTTAAAGAGTTAAACCCGATAAGCAGCACAACTGTTTGTGCATCATGGAGAAATACTCACAGCAGGAGAGTTTCTGAAGCCTTTGACTGCCTGAAAGATCCCTCCACCAATAGCCCCCATGGTGAAAGCACCACCACAGTCATCCACTATCCTCCAGGGGCTAGAGACAGTACAGGTCATGAGGACAAGAGCACTCAAAACTCAACTCTCTTAGATATGACACAACTGCTGCACGCTGTACTGTGACGCCATCACGTGGTAATACAACGATACTGAATGATTAGTAAATTCATTTACATAACACTGCGTAGTATTTCAAAGATGCTATAAGGGGAAAAAACACAATAATGTAAATGTAAAAAATAATGTAATGTAAAAACTAATGTAAAAAACACAGTATTATTACGCTATCCCAAGTAAGCATGTCAGAATATTTATGCCACATTTTTATCAAATGGAAATTTTGCCATGTGACGTATTCTATAAAAATACAGACATTGAATATTTAATATCGAGAAAAACATCTAAAACGAGACAGAACGTGTAGTTTATATAAACATTTGTATGACATTTCTCTAGTCCTGATAATCTTTAGACCTTTCTAATCGTAGGCGAATAAAACGTGTATTTGTGCTATTAATTATTCTATGTATATACAGTTTAAAGCTGCAACCCGTAACTGTTGCCTCTCTCTTTGTAACATAAAACCGAAAGTTTCTTTACATATGATGAAGTCAAATTATGTCAAACTGACATTTCCCTAAAATCGGTAATGTCAGTTTTTAAATTATAAATCATTATTATAACCTTATCGTTATGAATAAGGGTAAGAAGACTTTAAGAAATCTAAAAATAAAATAGTTACATAATAAAGACAACAGCATGGACCGATCATGAATGCCGGTAGCACAAGGTCATGTGCGCGACAGACAGCTTGAATCCGTCACTGAAGGACATGCTGTTAGCGAGCGTACATGAAACCAATCATATCGCTATATTTCCTGCGTCAAACAGCCTGACAGCAAATCTGAGAGCATAAACAACCAGGAACATTGAACTCGCTATACTAGCGGATAAAACAGATGTTTGAAATGTGAAATCAACAGGTCGTTTCATGTTGTCGGCTTACCAAGGCTCTCGCGCATACTCCTCCATTTTGTTCTCTCCTGTGCCTGCTGACGTAATCAGACATGCGCAGTGGCGGCGGGTGACGTCATATTCGTGCGCTCCTTCTGTCCGTCGTGGTGTTGAACTCCCTCTATTGACAGTATGTGGTTGTTGCAGTGAAGTGTGCGATGGATTTAGAGGGTTCACATTAAAACACAAGTCAGGCATCTCTCTTTCCATTACGTCTCCTACAATCATTACTCTTACCTGGCTAACGTTCTCAAAACGTTCTCTCAAAGTTATCAAAAACGTTCGTGCAGTAACATAAGTAGAACTTTTTAACGTTGCATGTAAATAGCAAAAAACGTCATTCTTAACAAAAAAACGTTACAGAAATAAAAATGTTTAAACAATGTTTATATAATAATCCTAGAATAGTCAAAATAACGTTTTCAATGTTTTTGTTGCTTAATGGAAACGTTAGAGAAACGTTTTTCCAAACTAAAATTGTTAGCTGGAGCTTCAGGCAGGCTGTTAATCATGTTGCCATTATTAGGAAGTGGAGAGAAATGAGAAGCAGGCTAAGACTGCTTTGAGAAATGACCAAATATAGACATTTCATGAGTACAGAGAGTTAGTAAAGAGCAATTACAATATAAACTAGCTTCGCTGTGATTCCTATCACAGCACTCAGAGTCAAAGTTCTGTGAAGGATAAACTACAAGCAAGTGACACCTGTTTTTTTCCATCTTCCACTTATTTGAAGTGTATAATTGTCATCTAAAATTCTCAGAAGTCTTTATCTTTTCATCAGCCACAAACAACTAAAATGATGTAATAAGTGATTAAAGAAAAATAATAATTTTTTCATGCGTTTTAGGAATCTAGGAATTAAGAATGTAATTTGCTTTGTTTTTCTCCTCCTCTGTAGCTGCTATGTATAGTTCTTTATTCTAGTCATCAAATGAGCTAATGAGCAGAGAATTCAATGCCATTTGCAACAATGCATTAGGTCATTGGCATTTCCCTGCCAAAGGAACTCTTTGTAGCTTTGGAAGTGTGCTACAGACTTTTATTCGAATCTGTTTATTAACTGGATTTGATCATGTGACCACAGAGCAATAAAATACATGACACAAGTGTTTTTGTTGGACCTTTCGTATCTTTATCAGAATACACAGATAGAATTACTTTATAATTTTCATCTTTCCCGGCTGAAATCCGAAGACTCACAAATATCATGCTTGATATTTTCATCGTGCAGAACTTTCACTTGCTGTGCTCTTCGAGGAACTGAGATCATTATGGTACAGACATGAAGATACCATAACTTGTCTTCAAAGCATTTGAGGTACGTTAAACATTTTGTGCAGAGATTCACCATTAAAAAGAAAATTCGGATAAATTACAAACAGATGGTAAAAATTACACTTGACAGTGATTCACTTTTTATGCTGGACTGTATGGCTTAGATAAACATGTTGACAATGTTCAGCACAAAATTGAAAATAAATATTTGTTTTAAATGTTTATGCTGTTACATTCACATGGATCTGATTGCTGCTCCGTGCATCATTACCTGCCCGTTCTCTAAGTGCTTTAATTAAAATGTTTCATGCATGCACACCCGTTCAAAATATAAACTATAAGTTCTATAGTACCAAAGCAACAATACCTTTATGCATGTCATTTTAGTATTTACTGATTAGAATTCCTCTTATATTTTATGATCAATGAATGATTTTATTATAAATACTCCCAAACCCAAAATGATGTGATAAATCCAGGTAATTATTTTTCTTTCATTGTTTGTAAGTTCCAGCTCTACCGCAGAACCAAACCACACAAGCATCATCTCAACGGCCACACACAGGCTGTGCCACACATACACTGATAGATCCATCATCTGAAATGATTCATTTAGTGCAAATGACAAGCAAATCATCAACTCAGCCTCTGAGACCCTTGACTGCATCATGCTGGTATTCATTTCTGCAGTCCAGTGTAGTTTATACCAAGACTCCGGACAGAAACTCAATGGAATATCACCATATACGAGCCCTTGCCTGTCTTCTGTACCACAGGGCAGCAGTAAGACTCTGCACGGAAGATTCTGAGTGTCGATCTTCTCAAAGTCTGTGAGATGTCTCTCCTGTCTTCATCCATTTTTCTCTGACCACTTATTGCAAAAGCTTTGGTATCTCAACCTGTAAAAAAACATGACTTGTGATTTAAACACATGAATCTAAACTGCTTATAAACATTTGTCTAAACATATATAGAGAATATACACATTATATTAGAATCGTTGATTTAACAACTTCCTATTTACATTTATGCATCTGACGAGCACTTTAATTCAAAGTGAATTACAGTGCATATAAGTTATGCATTTGTTCAGTACTTGTGTTACCAGGGGCTCAACCCCACAATCTTTGCGCTGTTATATCCTTCCTGTATTTTTGATGAAAAGAAAAGGAACAGCTGGACACATCTGGTTCTTTCTCACCTTTTTGAGCTGCTTGATATTGCTGCCCCTAATGGAAGCTAGAAGTTGGTCCCTTGAGTTCTGAGCTCCACCTCTACCTCCAGTCTGATCTCCAAGCTTCCTCTGTGAAACCGGTGTTAGGGAGTTCTTCAGGAAGTCTCTGTCCAGCATTGGTGGAGGTGGTGGTGGACCTCCAGGTGGTGGTGGTGGAGGAGGTGGTCCACCAGCAGGTCCACTGGCTCTTTTCTTATGTGTCAGCTTAGGTGATGGTATGGGAGATGGTAGAGGAGACGCTTTCGGAGACGCCTTGGGGGAGCCTTTACCAAAGCCAGCTTTTGGAACTTCTAATAAGTCTTTTTTATCTCCAGCTCCTTGCGCCTGAGCCTGTTTTTGTTCCTGGAGCCTCTTTTGCCGCTGACGGTCCATATTGCGACTCAGAATATTGGTCATGGTCATACGAGGACCGGCTAGCTCAAAGTGATAGCCCAGCTTCAGGAGAGTTGTGTTCTCTTTCAGGATTTTGGTCATCTCCATCTCAGATTTTCCTCCGCAGATGTGCCGCTGGTTGTGGAAGCGTAGTTCAGTGAGCGTGGAGTTGTGCTGAAGGGCGTAGATCAGGGCCATGATGCCTTTGCTAGTCAGAAGATTGGAATCCAGGTTGATGCTAGTAATGCTTTTGTTATTGCGTAAAGTCTCTGCAATAGCAAAAGCCACGTGGTCGTCGGCGCGGCAGTTAGCCAAAGAAAACGTTTTGATGTGCGTGTTGTTTTTCAAGGCCTCAGCAAACTGAACAAGCGTTTTAGTTTTTATGACCTCAGAGTTGTTTACGTTGAGTTCAGTCATTGCCGGATCGTTACGACGAACTCGTTCCAAATCTTCGTCGAACATGCTCGCCGACTCATCTTCCTCTTCCTCCTCTTTGGTTTTGCTTTTTAAAATCGTGTCTGATACACAGTTTCCGATCGTGTTCTCATTTACGATTGTGTTCTGTTCATGAGCTTTCCCTATTTCTTTCTCACTTGAGTTTGTATTGTGTGTTTCCAGCATCTTCATGTTTTCTCTGCTCTTGTCAGGCTGTCTGTGTTTCCTCTCAGAAGGTCCCCAGTCCTCCAACACAGGGGCCACTTTCTCCTTATCAGTTGACCCTTGCTTGTTTTTCTCCTCGTTTATTCTGTCTTCAACCACCTGACTGTGCTTTTCCTCTGACCTGGATGTATTTCCTTTTGTTTTAATGTCCTCTCTCTTCCGAATCTCTTCCCTTCCCTCCTTTTCCCTCATTTCTTTTTCCTGAATCCTGGAGATCATCTCCTTTGTTCTACTATCTACGGATTCCCTCTTGCGAATGTCGTCTTTTCTGTTCTTCTCTTTATTGTCCTCCTTCTCCTGAAGTTTGGATATTAATTCTTTAGTTTTGCTGCTGCT
Organism: Botia almorhae; assembly: GCA_036877575.1. Classification (NCBI taxonomy): domain Eukaryota; kingdom Metazoa; phylum Chordata; class Actinopteri; order Cypriniformes; family Botiidae; genus Botia; species Botia almorhae. The sequence goes on along the minus strand of JAZGTJ010005413.1, from coordinate 12,463 downwards.
GCTCTCCCTCATCTCTCTCCTCTCTTTAAGTTTAGTCCCATTGTTTTGTTCTTTCTTCTCACTTCCCTCATCCTTCCTGGAAAATGGACCTGCTTTGTCATCTTTGGTCCCCTCTGCATCCCTGCTGTTCTTGTCTTCCGTTTTACCGTCTCGTTTTGGAAAGAAAGAGGGGCTGGTGACACTGGATTGTCTCTGAAGACCTCCATCTCTGCTGTCAGACCTGGAGATGTGCTCCTGGCTTAGGCCCATTTTGCGGAGATACTCCTGCTTTCGGCTTTCCTTCTTTGGCTCCTCCTGTAGATAAAGATGATGGATAACTCAATGTTCATGCCCTGCATTCTTATGAACGTGCACTTTAGCGTCACATACACAACAAACTCTATATTAGCTTAACGTGAATTACGCAGCTAACAAGAACCTAACAATGACCTAACAAAGTCCCAAAAATGTTATTTTGAAAGTTCTAGGAAAGTTCAAAACGTCCAGTTTGTTCGATACCATTGAGAGAACTTTAAAAGAACGTTCTGGGCCAGTGTTCTGAAAATGTTCCCTGTTAGCCGAGGAGAAGGAATGAAGGAGGCGTACAAATCAACACAATGTTGAACTCTCTGTGCATCACCACTGAAACACAGCCGTGTATGAGAACCACACATGGATTGTTTACATTACGCATACAACAGTCCAGTTGTTTCACATGTAAACCTACACAGAGTGTTTGATTTGTGAGCCAAACTGTTTTGCAGGGGAAAGCTGCCGGCCTGCCAGTCTTGCCCTTAAAAGGCAGCGAGCAGAAGAGCGAGTAACCAAACAGTTTAACAGGGCCAACATTTACAAGCAGCATGTTACGAGACATGTTACAAGAGATGCTGAAATCATCTGAAGATCTAGTAAACAAAAACGTGTGTCATTTTTGCTCTGTCACACAATGAAGCTGTTCCACTTTTGTGTACCACCAAACTAGGACGGCACAATTTGATTTATGTATTATTATTTGTTATTTTTACCATAAAAGCTGCAATCTGTAACTTTTGCGTCTCTACCGCCATCTCTGTGTGAAACATGAAACTACAGCTGAAATTATAAATCATTATTATAAACGTAGCGCTGTGAATCAGGGTTAGATAAGGATACGATTATGTCAAATCTGTTATGCAGTTGCTCAATAACTGTTTGTTTATTTTTTTAAACAAAAAAGTTACGGGGTGCAGCTTAAATATGGTGATTTTTCGCCACTATAATAAAACATGTTAAGTCAAACAGTTCAACATCAGGCTTAAAGATTTTCATAAAAGTACTCAGTGTTCATTCGGACCTCTGTAGACAGATTTCTCTGAACGCTGCCTCTCGCATCATCAGTCTTCTTAACTGGCGCCTTTGCTTTTACATCCGTCTGGTTCACAATGATCAATTCGCTCGGATCCGGATCAGGCACGACCGAGACTTCTTTCTGCAGCTCCTCCATTTCTTCTGGCGACAGGTTTGACAGTAAGCTGTCGAGGTCCGGGTCCTCGCTCACCTGCCGCCCGGTCTTCGTGAGTCCCCTCACCTTCCTCCTGGACATGGTTGCGTCAAATGAAGGATTTTTGTAATCTGCTTCTAATATCCAATATACGATGTCTTGCTTTCTCTCTTCACACTTAGAAGAAATCTATTAGTAAACGGAGCTATCGGTTCAGAAAGAGGAGGAAAGAGTCAAACGCTTCTGGATGTGAAGAAACGCGCAAGACGCTGCGGACTGAGCGCAAGTTTGCGGCGCTCGGACATTCTTTGCAATCCTCTGTGAACGCATGACCATATTTAGATGGAGGTACATAGTCCTTTAAAGGCAACTGGAAGGGCTGTGGTTTACTACAACTCACAAGCATCCAATAAACAAACTGTTACTTCCTGTCTGTCAGCAAGGAATTCAGGCGTCTTGTACCGCAGACAGTTTTCTTTACTATAAACCTGAAATAAAAGATGGAAATTAGTAGTAATAGCAAGTAGAGCAAATTAATATGAATCATTCATTAGTCAACAGAGTTAATTTCAGGTATTAACTCAGACAGCATTCAAAGTCGAGTCTGTTTTTATTGTAAAAAGACACAATACACCAGTTCAGTCAGTTAGACTTCTCTGACAGAATAACTAGTGCAAACTTTAGTTTTGTTTACCATCCAGAGTTAAAATACTTGTTAATCTTCCATCCTTTTGCTTATGTGTACTTCACATTACCTTATGCTGTACAGCAAATAACAAAAACAACACTGTTAACTCTACATTAATTTAATAAATGACATGTTATTTAAACAGCGGACAAACCATCACAGCTAATCTTACTGATGTGAGATGAGGAGGTAGTAGAAATAATTTCAAAACGAAAACACATTTTTATAGACACTCGTTCATTCACCCTTTACACGTGTCATCATCTTTACAAATCTGAGCTCTGTAAAGACATCAAAATAAATAAGTGTTTTATATATATATAAAAAAATCCAATAATTAAACATACAGGCAGATATTGAACAGAATGGAAACTGTTGCTGTAGATTTCTTATTTCCTGACCCGGGCGGTTCAGGATGAAGACATGTTGCTACGGTTACAGTATCTTAACCTGCTGAGGACACAATGATCCTCAGCGCCACCAATTATAACTGGAACAGATGACACTGCAAATGGCACAGAATGATCATGAACATCACAGAGTTTTGATTTGGTTTTGAAGATGCTCCGAAACAGGAAATTCTTTCTTAAAGTGACAGTTCACCCAAAAAATGAAAATTCTTTCATCATGTACTCACCCTCGTATTATTATTACAAACCTGTATGACTTTCTGTTGCTTCTGAGGAGCACAAAAGAGAACAACAACATTTCTCAAAATATCTTCTTTTGTACGTCTGGAATAAGGAGATTAAACAAGACAAGAACTGTCTCTTTAAATGTCACAAATCTCTTATTTACATAATGCATGTTAACTGGCTAGACTTTGATACACGTGAAGTGTACAGTACGGTAACCACACACTTGAATGAGTGAACAGCAGGGAGAGACACATAAGCATGTCTAGTTTTTGCTGCAGAAAAACATGAAATGACATAAGCCTTTAATTTAATTGAACAGACAACAATATCCTGGATGAGTCTGTCAATCTCTCATCCTGTCTGCGTGTTTTACGTCGCCATCAGCAGGAGAATCATATTTAATTGCCCATTCCATAGAGTTTGACGAAACAATGTCACAAAAGCAAAGCGGCCGGTAAGATTAGAGTCTTCTGAGTGTGTGAGTCGCTGCGTTTAAGTGGGAGAAGGTCTCACCGATTAGCGATACGAGAAAGCTGTACATCAAGCGCTCCAATGCGAGGCGATCCAGGGTCAGCTCATGCTTTACTCCACAAATTAATCAAGAAACAAACAACATGAATGAATTTGAAGTGCCTCTCAGATAAGAGATTCAACACGAGCAGCAGCCCCCACGGGGCCAGTGTGGGGTAAACTCACTGCTCAGGGTTCTCTCAGTGCCCCGGGTACTGTGGAGGGGAGTATGGAGGAGGAGCTGAAAAAACAACACAAATACAGCTCAAAGAACAGTCGGTTATTTCCAAAACAAATCACTAGTGTGCAATGAAAAATGCTTTTTGAAACTTTTCTCTTAATCCCCACTGATATTTCCTTGCTGTTTTTTCAAATCAAGAACCTTAGGCATGCATGTGAACAGGAAATAATATTGATTAAAAAATATTTTCTATAATTAATGATTTATTTTAGAAGTGTCTCAATTTTCTATTCTTTGAAGTCAAATGGTCACACTTAGTGATGAACAACAGCTTTATAACTATATATGTTAATAATGTTAATAAACCATACAGAGGGACTCAATGACAGTGTGCTGCAGACCAGTTTTAACCACAAAACCTGCGCGACCTGAACATGCTTTTATAAGCTCTGTGAGTTTACCACCTTTTTTTGTTCTCAAAAAATGCTTTGAAAACGAGGTGTTGTAACTGCAGACAGTAATAAATGATGATTCCCTCGGCTGTATCGTGTTATCATGTAATGTTTTCATAACTACTACATTTATGATCTTTGAAAGGCACCAGTTGTCTACCTGCTTGACTGTATCCTGTATCAGGAGGATTAGGGGGATAAGGTGGCATCATGGAATACGGGTGAGGGATTCCGGGATACTGCGGCACCATGGGATATCCAGGGTAATCAGGATGTCCAATGGGTTTGCCATAAGCATCATACATGGGCTCCATGGGATAGCTGGCCATAGGGATGTGCTGAGCTGAAAGTAAGACTCACGTTAACAGCTGATTTTATTTTGTTTTCTCTTCAGAGATGCGCTGCTGAGCACGCACGCATCTCTCTGGGCACATTTTCACAGTAAGAAGCTGCTGGTTAAGTATGTATGTACACAAACAATGCAGTGCAAACAGAAACAGACAAACAAAAACAATCTGGTTTACGCTAAGTGTTGCATACTCTGCAGTACAACCGAGTCTTATATTTATTTATCATTCTAATTTATTCTTGTGTGTTTAAGCAAAAGTAGAGCTTTCACATTTAGTAAACTCAGGATAGACGATAACTAGAAACTCTGTGTGCGTTGTTTACCTTCAAACAGTGTCCTGCCCCGCTGCAGTCGACGCTGGTACAGATAGCAACAGGAACACATGAAGCAACAGACCATGGTTGCTATGGCAGCCACAAAGAGCAGGATGGATGAAGCGATACCAGCTATAGTGGAGGGGCTGAGAGAGGAGAGGACAGGAAACTTCAGTGATGTCATCCAGCAGTCACCAATTTTAAATAATTTTGAATGAGATTGTCCTGAAGCATCTTTCATTTAACTAAAGAGTTAGAGAATTATTACGGTAAGCAATCAGAAGTAAAGCTAATTGCTTAAAAACTCTAGAGCACTAAGTAGTCAGCAGTCTAGACTCTCTAATAAAATTAACAAAATGTAGTCTTGGAAATAAACCATAATGCACATAATGAACTACACACGCAAGCCTTTATAATCCTTTCAATCCCTCTTCATAAGTCAGATACTTTTATAATTTTGTCCACAAGTTTTGGGTGGTTTTATTTTTGGGATAACTGCCCTGGTTCAAATTCAATTCTTTCCTCACAGTCTTTATATGACACTGGTGTGTATTTGCGTGTACCTGAGATGGAACAGCATGCAGCGTTTCTGTCCCGCCTCAGTGATCATCTTAAAGCCGTCCAGGCAGCAGTACCGCCGATGACAGTTCCCACAGCAGAACGTTATGAGTGGACAGTCAAAGCCATTGTGCCAGGTTCCATTTTTATCAACATACCACAGACAGTCTTCATCTGCACTCACTGCACACAATCACACAAACACCAGCAGCAGAACACTGAGGAACAAATCTGACCAAAAACCTGGAGGTTACATCTGTATGCAAATATTCTTCTGGCTCATTACAAAATATATCTGAACCATCAAAACCATCATGTGTTCTGCTGAAAAACTCTTTGGGCTGTAAAGATACACCCATGCCAAAGACTGCAATAAAATACAAACCATTGTGAAGACAATTCACGCAAAACTGATTTCAAAAGCATCTTTTTTAAGTTCATTATGCAAAGTTGGTGAAACATTAAATATACCTAATAAGTACAAATAACTGATAAAATAAGTAATTACACACATTTGAATACAAAACAAAAACATGTACAGAGAGGAAAATGAATGCACAACACAGACCCTCTGCTCATCCTAAAGCATACACTCACTCTAACCTAGAAAACAGTCTCAAATATCCTTAAAATACAGTTCAGAAAAAATGTGCTTTTATCTACATAAACCGAAATGTGGGTCGGTTAACTAGCTGCTTAAGGTCTCAACTCTTGGATTAGATTTTAGTTACTGGTTCTGCAGTGAGTGACTGACCTACACAGAATGCAGAACAAATGCAGCGTTATGTGACCCCAAAAATCTGACAGGTCTGAGACCCATTGAGACCCACACCCAAAATATTCGGCTTTCAAACCAGGTTATTCATACGATAGCTATACACACCTATTACATTATAGAGACAAAGGCAACAGATATCAATAATAGAATCATATTCAATATGCTTAAAATGTTTGCAATTTGTTTGCTTACACGTTTTGCTTATAATTGTATGTCCGCAGATCATTAATAACAGTTAATGAATAACAACGTGTGTTTTATTTCTTATAGCAAGGCCTCGTATAGAGAAACAAGAGCTTTATCGTCTCACCCTGCCAAGCCGAGAGAATGACACAGAGAGAAGATACCAGCACAGCGTAGAAAGACATGCTTGCACAACACGATCCCTTACAGCAGAACAAACAGTTTCATCTGCATCCGCTGTACATTCAACTTTAAGAGATGAAGTCCGCCACGTCTAGCAGAATCACGCAGCGACCCGCGTCCAATGACACATCGCCCGTGACGCGCCGCGAGGTCGCCAGGACGCACGCCGAACCTTCAGTACCAACCTCCACAGACAGTGAAATAAGATGCATTCATTTAATCGATGATAATTAATTAGTGATATCAATGGAGGTAATTATAGCAATCCTCGTCGTAACTGCGCGCACCCGTGTGAATACAGCAGACAGGCTAATGCGCCTATCGTGAGAAATCACGGCAGGAAAACGCATCCAGTCTTTATGTCCCTCTGTATAATGATCGTTTCGGTACAGAGCGCGTTTATATTCGAGAAGATATAAAATAGGTAATAAAACATTAAATTGCATTAAAGCGTAAGACACCCGTCGATATTTGCATCTCATTATTTTACTGATGCACTGATATCTGACATTTCCTCCTCATCACACTATTCATTTTACTACTTTAAAAAACAAAGCGAATCGTCAACAAAACGTTTATAATAAAACAGATTTTGCAATGGAATAAACTCTGAATACATATCTGTATATATAAAACACATTTCTGTCGTTTAACATTTAGCATTAGCGTTGTGCTCATATTATTAAACGTATCGTTAAAACACTGTTCATGTTTATTTTTTGTAATATGTACTCGGTAAATGTTTCTTAAAACAGTGGTGTACTTCTGCATGCTGTGAAAATGAGACACTAACAGGCCTTTTATTTTGAAACGTATTCTAATAAACTGTATAATCACCATAGCAACACTTGATCCTTCATGCTTGTGTAAACATTATGATCAGACTTATAAGAGCACATAATGATGAACAACACAGATCATTTTAATAAAGGCCGCCAACAGCTCCAACTTCAGTTCAAAGTTTGGATTCATCTGTCAGAAGTCTTTCGCCTTCCTCTACAGAAAGATTTTGTGACCCACATGATTGTGGAAAGATGGTACAAACACATAACAGTTAACACTGTAAACCATTTTGATATTTTTATACCAGTGCAAAAATATCATTCCATCAGACAAGTCTATGAAAAGACAGTGGTGCTTTGATAACTGGTTCATCTATTTTAAATCCATCATATTACGCTCTCCAGTGTCAACAAGCTGTCCCTCACCAGTTCTTACAAAATCCTGGAAATCAATGTCCACTCCACAGGACAGACAGATAAACTCATCAGTTTAGTCTTCTGGGTTGTGGATCTAGTGCCATCCACAAGGCTTCCCAATGTCACTCAGATGTTCATGTTGTATAAAAGATGAGCGAGTGGCAGAGACAGAAAGATGGACAGAGATCTGATGCTGGGTGCTGGTGCCGCTCATATACCGATGGACTGCAGAACTCCTCTCTCCACTTCATTCAAGTGGCTTGAGAACACGCTGTAGCACGGCTGCTGGGCAAACTGCGTGAGGAAGTCTGTCAGATACGCCTGCAGAGAAAACCAGGGTGATAAATAATCAAGTTTGACAAATTATATTTATTTATATTTGACCAGAAACATAAACCTTGTCATTTATTTTTATTTCACTCATTTCTGTTTTAACACATTATTCACTTCCTGTTGTTTACCGATTGTGTACATTATGATACCACACACTCTGAACACACACTGACAGTATTATAACGGCTAACAGACATTTGTGATGTATGAATGTTTAACAGTTTACCTGAAGATCAATCTGATAGATGGGATCTTTTAGAGCATCTGGATCTTCATCATCATCATCCTCATAATAATCATCATCTGTGGAGAGATTTCACTAATTGTTACTTTAACGAGTACAATCAGACGAATAATGTAATCGGTTTTATTAGTGGAGTTTCATGAATTAATTAGATCTGAGCTGGTTTTATACTTGATTCAACGCTTACGCCTACCGAATTTGTGGGAGGCAATGAGATCAGACAGAAGCTGTCCTTCATCTTCCTCATCATCGTCGTCCTCCTCAAGTTCATCCCACATTCCCCCAGAATCTACAAAGCAAACAAACATCAAAACTAATGCTGTCCAGCGTTTCAACATCATTCATTAAAACGAACACTAATGCCTGAATCATAAGTAATCGCACGTCTTCTGTACCTTGGCTCCAGTCTGCTGGATTCACTGTTCGGTTCGTGTTAGCCTCCACGACGGAAGACAGCTCGTTAACAATAAGTTTAAAAATCTTCACCAGCAAGGGAATGTTGGTCCATCGTTGTGGGTCTGAGGTCAGAGGCACAGATCTGTTATACACCTCACACAACAAATTAAAGCTGTGATTCGTAACTTGTCTCTCTACTGCCAGCTCTGTTTAAAACAAAACTGCAATTTATCTGCAGTTATTTTTTTAAACATTTACATTTAGGTATTTGGCAGACGCTTTTATCCAAAGCAGCTTACATTGCATTATACTACACATTGATCATTATACATTGAGTATGTGCAATCCCTGGGATCGAACCCATGACCTTGGCGTTGTTAACGCCATGCTCTAACCACTAAGCTACAGGAAAGCTCAGTGACATGGATGACAAGTGTAAATTCCAAACAACTGTTGTAAGATCAAGACACAAACGCTGCACCATCCACAGTACAGAGATGAGTGATATAGTAGCCGGATCTTTGTTTACAGATGGACACAACTGCTCAATTATAAATCATTATTATAAACGTATCGCTATGAATCAGTGTACAGTAAGGAGATGGTGTTAAACATTGATCTGTTATGTACTCAGTAACTTATTTTTGTTCATTTTTAACAAAAAATGTTACGAATCGCAGCTGTAATCAATTGTTCATGAATCAGTTGAGGAGATCAGGCTTACTCTTGGCTGATTTGGAACGGGTACAAATGCCCTCGTCTGGATTAAAAATCTCCTCTCCTTTGACGACTATGTCTTGGAGGCGCTTGTCGTTTGTGTTGAGGCCGTGCTGAAGCAGTTTACACAGAGCAACAGCACTGTGGACAGACCAATCAAATCCAAGTTATTTCAAGAGAAGATCTTTGAGATGTTTCACTGAGAACACACTGCTGAGGAAACTGGAAAACCTCACCTGACTTTGCCTTCGTACTGGCCGTAGAACAGATGCTGGCGACTCAACCACTCAGCCATGACGAACTCCAGCGCCGGTTTTCCTGTGGGACCCGGAAGACTGCATAAGAACTCCAGCAGCGGATCCAGTTGGGAATGAACCAGGTGGGCGAAAACCATGATCAGAGACTGAAAATAGTGAGCACAAGTTTCACACCTCATTTGAGCTGTCAGCTGCGGAGGAATTCAGAGTCACGTATCTGTTTTACAAGAAAATAATGGCGTGAAAGGGAAGCAAATGCGGGTGCAACATGCTTCATTCATCCTAATGTGACTCCAAACCCTGTAAGCTGTTATTGTTTTAACAGAACACAAACAGGAAGTGTTTGTTCATGTATCTCTTTTCAATACAACTACAAATATTTCAGAGTGCCCACGTCTGTGATGTCACGGACATGTCACAGTGTTCCTGTAGCTGGAACTGGTGAGCTACCCCATTAGCAGCGCAAAGGTTGTGGGTTCGATTCCCAGGGAAAACATGAAGTGATAAAAGGCACAGCTTGAAAGCACTGGAAGTCACATTGGATAAAAGCATCTGCCAAACACATAACTGTAAATGTAAGAAGATGCTCTGTAGGTGCCATTTATAGCAAATAATGACCTACATGAAGTCATTCTAGAACCTTTGAAGTGATTTAGGTTTTTAATAATCCTTTTTACATGCGCTATTGGGGTGGGATCAACATTAAAGTAAATTGTTTGGAGAAAAGTTTGGAGAACGGATGTATGTACCTGCATCACACTGAGGGTCTCGGCCTGCTGCATTTTGCTGAGGATGGCTCGCAGTATCTGATCCAGCTGATCGGCCAGCTGAGTGCCGGCCTGGGTGATGAGCGTGGACACCAGGCGACCCACAAAAGCAGCCGTGAACTCTGATGTTCGGGGGTCTAGGAGCTGACTGATGACCTGCACAATGTACCAGAGCCCACTGTTGCCTTGATCGTCCTGCCACCGGCCGATCTGCTCCAGCCCCACAGAGACATAAGCCCGCAAGCATTCACCACCATTCTGAGAAAACCAACAATATTGATTAGATAACATACACATCCACCCTTCCTGTCCTCCACCCTCTCCTGTTTTACTGATAACATACACATCCACCCTTCCTGTCCTCCACCCTCTCCTGTTTTACTGATAACATTCTAAACGTGAAGATACAGAGGACTGAAGCCAGTCTGCATGAGCACACTGGTGCACGCGGCCGTCGTGGAGTGGGCAGTCTGAAAAGTGTAGCGCTCCGACTTCAAGGAAGTTCTGGCTGAGCAGCCGCATCAAAGCATAACCGACACTTTGCCTGACACTTCTCAAATGAAAGTATGTAAAGTTTACCAGTTAAAACAAGATTTTACATACGATTCAAAACTATTGGCTTGAAGAATAAACCCAAAATCTTAAGATTTCTTATTTGTTTGTTGAATAAAAATTGTGTTTAATTAACTTAATAAAATAAAACTGTTTTATTAAAAACAATGAAGACAATGTTTTATGTATGTTCTTATAGCTAGTTCTAATGTTACTGGTGCATGTATTGTTCCAGTAAACTATTTCTACTATCTGCTGCTTCATGTTGGTTTGGACTGGATTACTCAATGTCGCCCTCTGTGGTTACAAACGGCAGTACAACAGCGAGGGTGTGGCGTGTAAACACCGTCTTCAGAGCGAGGACAACAAAGCTTAAAGGTACCTGCATTGTGGCATTATCATCCGTGCGCAGTGTGCACTGGGCCACGGCGGGAAACGCTTGGCACACAAGCATGTCTGACAGCGGCGGTTTGGTGTTACGAACAACTGTGGTCAAGATGTCCATCGATGTCTGTGACAGAATTACACACACAGTCAGAGGAGAACAACGGTTTGGAATGAGAGGCATCAGACGGAGCAGTTTAACTCACAGCACAGAGACCAGAAGGGATTTTATCAGGCGGCGCCTGCATGATGCTGACGAGTGTGGGAATGAGTCGCATTTGCATCGGCCCCTGACACGCTTCGATCTGCGCCAGCTCCTTAAACACGTCCTGCGCCAGAGACGCCACCACAGGATCTAACAGAAAACAAGATAAACCACGAGATAAACCACGAGATACAATAATGCTTTAAATTTGTAAAAAAAAAAATTAATGTTTTTTTATAAATGGTAAAAAAATTTAATCAACAAACGTTTCACATTGCTGGGAAAATGTAATTTATAGTCTCTCTGCTAGCTGCATTGATCGAAAAATGATTAAATGTCATTTTTTAAAACCATTAAAATGATACAGTTATTGAAAACTACTGCAATGAGCATATTGCAATATTTTGATCATTTCAATACACTGTGCAGTCCTGCCAAAATGCGAAGAATATTTAAATGACAGTACCGTTACTGTACTTCAGGAAGACGGCAATGGTGAGAGGGCAGATCTTGTTCTCGGCACTCGTGGTGAAAGCAGGATCCACCGTGCAAACAATACAGAGAGTCTCCATGACTAAAGTCAGAACGTCCGAGCTGAACTGAGCCGCGAGCTGCACCAGCCCCTCCAAAACACTGGGCAGGAACGGCTGCAGGACACGAGTGCTCTCCGAGAGCTTCAGTTGATCACAGTACCTGCGAAACAGGTTAAAAACTGATGCCAGAACCTAAAGCAGCAATCTGTAATTATTTTATTAAAAATGAACAAAAAACTGTTTTTGAGTACAAGTGCATAACAGATCAATGTTCAAAACTAAAACTATACATTGCTTTGATTGGCGACGCCAAGTTTATGATAATGATTTATAACTTGAGCGGTCAGGTCCAATTTTCCGTTGGCTTTATTTGAATTAAACACGTAATGAAAAGTATGTTAAGTTACAAACAATTTTATGGTTTAAACAGAAATAGTGGTAGAGAGGCAAACGTTACGGATTGTGGCTTTAACAACCTAAAGTTACACAACTTACAGTTCTAAATGAAACCGTAAAAACTTGTTTAGAGATGAATTACCCCCAGATAGCTCTCACAGCAGAGATACGGACAGAAGGCGGCTGG
>JAZGTJ010005412.1:0-27586 GCA_036877575.1 Botia almorhae | reverse complement strand
ACAAATGTGTACAATGACATGTGTATAACGATGTTAACATGGTTTATGGGGACACTTTCTGTGTCCTCATGAACCAAATCGCTTAAAAACATACTATATGGTCAATTTTTATAAAAAAAAAATGCCAAAGCTCTTCTGTGAGGGTTAGATTTAGGGTTATGGTTAGGGGATAGAATATACAGTTTGTACAGTATAAAAACAATTACGGCCTTTTAAGAGTCCTCATAAACCACATATATCAATGTGTGTGTGTGTGTGTGTGTGTGTGTGATTGATAGCAATCTGTGATGTTATACAGTGGCCTTTTGTGATCAGTTTAAGGGTTTTCTGTGACCTCCTTGTGACTAGTCCTTCCACCCCCAACCTCCCCCAGGACACAGGCCACTTGAGGTTGGGGTTAATGAGTCTGTTCATGGTTCCCACACTTGCAAACACTGACATGTTTCCTTCACTTCTTTGAACAGCTAACTGATCCCCGATATGGAACTGAAGTGTTTATTTGGGCCCTGTTTACACCTGGTATGAAGATCAGTTTTGGGTGATCTGATCTGATAAGTGGTTAGCTGAGACACGGTGCCATTTACACCCCACAGTACCACGCGTTTCACATGTGACACATTGTCATCAGATTTTGTTGCATGACTACACGCATAACTTTCTGTATCAGTATGTTGATGACGCATAAAAGTTGACAGTGTTGCTTCCAAATACAAAACACACTTTTAATCTCTTCACAAATGAGACATTTTGAGCTTGAATTCTTTTTGTTCTTTTCTAAACTTTTCCAAACTGAATTTGGATTAGCAGGTTTCACACGATCTGTGTCACTGCATGTCTGTATCAGACACATTGAAAACGTTCCATGAACTCATAAGCTTTAAAAAAACAATTGTTATGGGACCTTGGAGTACCAATGGTACACACACTGTTTGAGCAGGTGTTGCTTGAGGGAGTGACATTGTTAACTGGAAGGGTTTTCACTATCAGTCACCACTCATACATTTTGTCTATGCCGACATGCCTGGCTGTCTTTGAAGAGGACAGAAATGCATATACACTGCAGATCTATTTAGGAGCTGCAGACGGGCTGGTAAACTAATACTATGAGCTCTGCTTGTTTTGCTGCGGTCACACTGGCATCAGTGACAGGCGCTATAATTGCCCTCATACACCCAAATGAGCCTCATTTGCTTCATTGTCATCCGTTATTGGCTGTTTACCAAACATTTTTTCTGTTTAAAGTAACTCTTACTGTAAAGTAACAGTCATTTTCAGGGTTTGTTTGGATGCATACTGGGCAACTGCACAACTACAACCCAGAGATAAATGTCAGGAGGCTTAGGATATGATGTAGGATTGCTTCAGACTTCCTGTGCAGATGTACTCACATAGTCCTGCTTGGCATCAGCCAAGCCAGAGTCAAGATACAAGATGAAGAGCAAATAAAAGTGTCCCGTGTGAATTAGCTGAAGATGGATCTCTTTTGTTCTGATCGAACAACTCAGGTCGTCCCCTTCTGCTAATGATCTGTGGATGACTTCTAAGAGAGTTTTCAAAGCTTTCCCGAAAGCCGGAGATATCTTTCAGATGTCTTTCATTTATGTAGTTGCGAATAACAAATCTTTATCTCTTTGACTCCCACACTCATGCTCTCTCTCTTTCTCTCTCTCTCTCTGTCTCACTCGCTCTCCTTTCTCTGATAGAGTCTTCTAATTCTCAGAAACATGTTGCTTATTTCTGTTATGAAGTTTCTTATTATTTGTATTATGAGTTATGTGATTTTTATCAAATGTTGTAGAGTGAGACAAACTAACAGTTACAGAAGATTATAGAATTCATGATGTCACTAAAGCATATTGATGCGTCCTGTTTTCCCACCAGAGATGATTGTGGATGTCACCTCTTAGAGGATGATGTCATTAGACAACTTGCTTTTGCTATTGGGTAATTACAAGAAAAAATTGAGGACATAGAAAAATTTGATAAGATAAAGTTGACTTGCAAATAAGACAATATTCCCAAGATGTTGTTTAATTTAAAACACTATGCAATGACAAATAAACAACATGATTAAGCACCACAAATATTTCTTAATACATTGCCAGTTTTTGCAAGTTGTATAGCACACAAAGTCCACTCAAATCCAATTAATGAAATTAAAATGTACCCCATGCTCACTTAATCGTGGTACTGTAATAAAAGAAAACTGTTAAATATGATTTCCATCTTTAAATTGTTTAATCAACATGATACGTGTGTACCTACATATGTGTATGATGGGAACATAAAAATGTACTGCAAAGTAGGAAGAATCCAGCTGATGGAGAGAATAAGAATCTGGATGAAGGAGAATGTGAGGGAGTGAGAGAGAGAGGGAAGGAGAGACGCAGTAATGGAAGACTAACATTTATCAGCACTCCGCAGGACGGATGGATAAACAGAGCAAGAGAGAGGACAAAGTTCACAAATCCACTGCTTATGACAGAATAGGAGGGAGCGGGTGATGTCTTCATACTTTTTCTTCCCCTCACACTCCTCTTTTATTGTTTTGTCGGTCTGGGACCCCTCACAGCTCCTCCCCGTTTCAGTCATCAAGATACCCTCAAGATTTCTTAATCTACTGCCTGTCCAGTGTGAGTCTGTGGCCCCTTATGGTGTTTACTGTTTACTTTTCTGCTATTTCATTTTTCATTCCAGGGCTAAAGGCGTTCAGAAAAGAAACATTTGTCATGATTTGTCTCATCATGATGATGTTTAAAACCCATAAATTCTGTAGAACAAAGAACAAAGAGAAGTTTTGGAAAGTTGTTCTGATATGTCTATTTCCATGCAAATGGAGACTGGGGCTTTTAAAGCTTCAAAGATATATCATAAAATAGTGGTATTAAATCATAGATTTGTGTGAAAACAGATCAAAATCCCCTTTCAGCAAGTTGTTAACATCGGTGACTGGCTCATGAGTCAGTCTGTTGGATCAGATCATTTTATGAACAAATCATTTGTGACCTGGATCATGATTCTTTGAAAAGATCTGACTCAACATGTTCAGCAAATGATAAAAAGATCTGATTATTGTATGAACCACTTTTATTGCTCTTTTGTCTCCTCTTTTAAACATGAAAGCCTTCATTATCCATTAACTAACTAGGTGAAAAAGAACAACTAGTATAATTCTGTAAAATCCTCTTGTTGCATTCTTGTTATACTCTTAGGTTATTCCATATCGGCATGACGTTTTTGCTTCTGAGGAACACAAAAGAAGATATTTTGAAGTATGTTGGTAACCAAACAACACTGGCACCCATTGACTTCCATTGTAGGGACACAAAATCACAGAGACATCAAAATATCTTCTTTTTGGTTCCACAGAAGAGAAGTCATATAAGTTTAGAATGATGTAAGAGTGAATAAATGAAGAAACAAATTATTTTGGGTGAACTGAATCTGTTTAATAATCACAGAAATGTAGTTCTTGGGTGAACTGTTCTTTTATTAATGACAGAATTTTAGTTTTTAGGTGAACTGTTGCTTTTAAAGGGAGGGAATTTTAGTTCTTGGATGATATGTTCCTTTAGTAATGACAGAATTTTAGTTCTTGGATGAACTGTTCCTTTAGTAATGACAGAATTTTAGTTTTTGGGCGAACTGTTCCTTTTTTAATGGTTATTTTACACTTCTGTCTGACTCCTCAGTGACCTTCTTCGCTCACCGCTCTCTTTGTCCCGGTCATCCTCACACGATCTGCCGTGCTTTTGCTGCCAATCACAAATCTTGTTTTGGTTGTTGATGACGAGGATCTGGCAGCAGCTCCTGTCAGAAGCTTCTCTTGTGCTTTTTTCAGACTCTCAGGGCAGACCGATCACAGTGAAGCCTCTGTCTACCCGGAAGTTATGTCATTTACTGCTGTTGCGTTTGTCCCAGCTGTACATTCAATATTAAATGACAAAGGCTGAAAATCCAATTCTATTTTAAATTATGTCAGTGCACTCAAGCCGATCTCATATGAGTATCCTGCTTTGGTCTTTTCAGTTGGCCTCGTCTAATACAGCTTGTTACATTTGGAAAGTCGAATCAAAGCGCAGCTTACCGCATGTGGCTCTGTCATCAGGCAAAAAACTGACAAGGGGAAATGCTCGACGACAACGCCAACTCGTAATAAAAACCTCTACGGTGAATTTTGGCAATAAAGAAATCTGTCACTAGCAAAATTGCTTAGAAAAGTGTGCGTGCTTTTAGATACTCATCAGCTCTTTGAAAAAGTCGATTATTTTTGTGACACATAACCATTTCAAGGTAATGCAGTCCAGACTGAGTTGAGGCCATATGGCTGTGTGTGTGTGTGTGGAAAGTACTGCTCATTTATCAGCCCCATTTATCAGAGTCTGTTGAGAATTCCCTCTGAATGTTTTTTACACTGTGGCCCCAATTTAAAGCCGTTTGGCTGCGTGTAATTGAGTGTGTTTGCCTGTGTGTGTGTGTGCATGTAAAGGCAGACAAAAGCGAAAGGTCTCCATGCTCTTCAGAGTTCATCACATTAGCCAGATTTCTCTTATGCTTTGCCATGATTTTATGGCACTGGCCTTATGTGATAATGTCAGTTTAGCTTCATGTACTGATTACGTACAGGCCATTAATTCAAATAAACTGTGATAACTGGACATCAAGACAAGTTTTAATGCTGGTGGATTAAGTTATACCTATATTTACACATCTTGGTGTATATATTACAAAAACCATCAAAACATTGCAGAGTTAATAGGTTGAATCGTTTTTTTTATCCTTTTTAAATGATTTACAATTTATTTACTATTGTATACTATAGTCGTATATATTAAGTCGGACATCTTTGACCATCACAACTTGAATTATATTGTTTTGCACGTTATATTGTTTTTGCATGTTTGCTAGGGACACAACGCTGACTCATAACGAAAGAAATCCAGCTGATCTGTCTTTTACACTCTGCTCACTTCCTGCAGACCGCTCCAGGAGACGAATTGGTTTCCTGTAAAACCTTCCCCTCACTGTTTGTGTCGCACCTGGCCACAGTTTGGGGTGGACTGGGGCAGGATTTGGGTAAAGCTCCATTTGACAGCAGCTGAGCAGCACAGCCTCCCTCTGTGGATACTTCTTTTCGAAGTTTCTTGTACTTCTACTCACTCGCTTTGCACTAATCCGTGAACTCCCCCTGACCCCCGTGTGCCTGTGATTAATGTCCTCGGCACAAAGTTTCATCCCCCCTCCAAAAAAATCCCATGCGAGTGAGTGGGGGAGCCAAACGATGTGGATTAATTTTAGGAAGCTATAATGAGGAGGGAAAGCACTAAAAAGGAAAAATCGTGGCCAGTGGACGGATGTCTTCTTTTTAATCGCTGTGTGGGGTCTTGGGCCATCATTGGTGACTGGATTGATGTTGAATCACATGATGATGATGGGTCAGTTCATCTCATCCATGCATGTCCGCCAGACATCACTCAAACTATTTGGTCTTTGGATCAGTAGAGCGGGACAGTTTCTCCAATCACAGCTGTGGTTCACCTCAGTCGTTTTCTATGAATCTCAAAATTCCTGTGACAGAGTGCCGGTCAAATCAGGATGGAGGTTAACTAGCTGTGGGTTTATGCTGCTGAGTTAAGCCTGAGTTTTGTATATCTCTGACTGGCTCTCCTGCTCCAGACAGTGTGTTTAATGTGTTTTAAAATGTGCAAGCATTTATTTTTTCATAATTCGAAGCAATAATTCATGCAATTTTGTTGTGGCATGATATTTGTTATGCGGTACGTGTTTTAATAGTTTTACTCGCATACATTGAAGTACATAGAACATGCTCAAATTCAAGCATGATCCATAGCTGTGCTTTAGAGGAAGGACAGCATACAAATGTGTGTGGACTGTTGTTCTGTTCTTCGTCCTTGTTTTCTAGTAGTTAACTTCTTATTTCTGCCAAAGTTCCATCTAATTAAATCCTTGTTGATGATGTTGGTTTTACATTTCAAAGCTACAGATGGGATGCATTGTGTATTTATAACTTTCTTATTAACAGATCCAGGCTGAATCTGCAGAGTTTGGGAAAATTTCTGCAGCTTTCTGTGTGATTTGCTTTAAATGGAAAATCCTATTGCTAGCTAAAAGCACAAAATAGCCAAAGTACATTGGCCAAAAATAAGCAAAAGGATTAATTCTTTAGACATTTGTGAAGCTGAAGATTTCAGTGTGGGCCTGCTCATCAGCACAAAACAGTCAAAATGTCAAAGCTGAATGTGTCGTCCATCATTACAACATATGTGAGATTTAAAGCTGTGTGCTATTAGTAACCCACATAAAAGCATGTGCGCACACACACACACACACACACTTACCTCGCACAAACATATTTTCAGAGGTTGTTTGATGAGGCTACCGTTTGAGGGTGACCTGCCACTTGACCTCTTCGAACTTCTTGACCCAGATGACCACAGTGTCTGACTTCATAAGAACAAAACTTAGCAACCCGCTGGGGTGCCATAGCAACTGGCCCAGAGACGTTCCTTCCCATCACCATTTGACCTTTGTTGTGATTTGATGCTCAGTGATTGTCTTACACAGACATATGGGCACACACATCAGAACCACATGAAACATTTAAGTAATGAGAGGTACAGGCTTTAAAGGGACCTGTGAACATCAGACACGTGGCAGGGTTGCCACGGTAATGGAAAACTGGAAATATCAGAAAAGGGTAGAAATTTCGAGGTTTTGTGATCTCATACACAAAAAAATCATAAAAAGTAATGCAATTGAACACATTTTGGAAAACACATGAACAATATATTAGTTATGCTTTGCTGTAAATTATTTCATTAATAAGATTGTGTGTAACATTGTGTCCCATTCGAAAACTCATGAAGTCTTCTGTCTTAGAGTCGCTAGTACACCAAAAAGTATAAAGAGAATGAGGTTCAGTAATGAGTAAACATTTAAAATCTCATATGCAGTAATTAAAAAATCTTTATATTTTTAATAATTAAAATTAATCTAACCTGGTCCCCAGTGTACAGCTTTTGTTAGTACAGACTATATATTTACTGTATGTTAATTTCCTCTGAAGCATGAAACTCATGTTAAGAGCAAGAGATATAATATATGCTTTAAAAAATGCAATCTTTAGTTATCAGTAAACACAATGTTTTCGCACATTTTTTTTTTATTTTAGCTCCAGCAACTATTCTGTCACTGGAGTTACTAGGCAAATATATTGCATGGGAATAGGAAGTTAATTAAACCTATCGCTTGCATATACATTTTTGTCCTAACCAGCCATTATGTCTACACCATTGCGCTTATGTCTACACCAGTGTGCGAGATAGCTCCATCTACATTGAGGTCTCATTGGTGCAAAGTTCACAACACAGTAAACATCTTTTGATTGGCTGTCATATTCATATTCATATCCTAAATGTTTGTCATACCGAATTTGGTTATCACATACTTTTAGTCAAAGCTGTAATATATTTTTGTTTTTCACCTCATTGATTGATGGCACAAGGACACATAAGCAGCGCTCACCTGTCCCCATTGGCAGGAGGTGTTGCCGGTTGTTTATGATATCTCCTTCATTAGAGGACAGGTTTACATTACCCACGCTGACATCCGGCTGGGGCCTGATAATGGAGACAGTGTGCTGGAATCCCTGGCATGTTTTCAGTGTTGTGGAGGGGTACAGCCCCCACCCCGATCCTTTCCTTACAGTCCTGATGAGGTGATAACTGCCGGAGGGGGTATAATGAACCTCTGTCAGTGGAGACAAGGGGGCGAGGTGAATCTCTGCAGATTTAGACAAGCTACATGACAGCTACTATCCCGGGGCAAGGCGACACACACATTGACAGATATTCACGCACACATGAATTCCTTATTGTCAGAACCTTTGACTTGCTTGTCAGATATTGGTGTCTTCCTCGGAAAAGCCAGTCATAACTCATTCAAATAATCTCCTCCGAGGGCAACAACACTGCTCACCATAGACCTTTCACTTTTGCTGCTAGGTAATAGAGATCCCTGGAAGAGCACCTCTGTTTTTATCAGTGACAAGAAAGCCAAATGAAGCTTAGCAAAAACTTCTGGGGCCTTTTTTCCACTTCCCTGCAATGATCCCAAATCAGCTATCCTTGATCCGACCTCTGTTTTACCTTCCCATTTCCCACAAGAGATCAAACACGGAAAAACAAACAGTAAACAAAAAGAACATTCATAGCAAATTAGATACAACTTTTCTTCTGGCTTTATTTTTTGTTGATAGAATTCACAGGTGACTCGTAACTGTCCATTTTCACCATTTTCTCTTTAAAGTGAACCTTTGTTGAATATTCCCGGGCTGTAAGTTGGCGTAAAATGTGCGATTAGCATCCTTACCGAAGCTAGCCTTGTTTGCTTGTTTTAATGCTTGACGTGTGCTGAAGGAATGCCTATCCTTTATCTGAACTTCACATAATAGTTTGTGATGATAGAAGTTGCTCTTCGGAAGCCTCTATCTTTGCTGCATCATGTATGACCCTCATACCCGTTCTGCGATTCCCAGATTTTGTCTTTGAAGGACAATTGTACCTGTCCATCTGCATTTCATTGTATACACTGTCAGTCAAAATTTCAGAGATTGGGAATCAGGGAATGAGTAGTAATACTAAAACAACTTATCGAACAATGGTAATTCTGTCATTGATTACTCGCCATTGCTGTTTTTTGCAACCTGTGTGATTGTTTTTTTCAGTGAAACGTCTAAGCAAAACATCTACGATTTAATAAAAGTTTGTTTACACATCTGAGCTGTCACTTCTAGAAGTAATGCTTTGTAAATGTAGCGCTTGTTTTAACTTCAGTATCGAGCTGGTTAAAATCATTTTAGCTATGCAAAATAACAAACACATTGTAACATATACACTGAACATGGGGTTACCTTGTTGTATGTTTATTTAAATAACAGTGTGAAGACAGCTGAGCATCTGAGTCATCCAAACAGTGTTATTGAGCCCTCGGTCTTGTGGATAACTAAGCGGTCTCAATGAAATCAAAGTAGTAACTCTGTGTTTGGGTAAATGAAGCACAAAAGTGCCTCCAAGTAACAACCAAAGCATGTCAGTAAATAATATGTGATGGCCTTTAGCTATGGGCTATATAATTGTAGCATGCGGTGAGCTCCACTGGTGCTGGCTGGGTAGACTTTGAGAGGAAGGAGGGCTTTTGTAAAGAAATTAGAGGACTTAACAGTGGCTGTTTGGTTTGTTTGAGCGAACCATTGCTTTTATTTCGAATGCGCAGTGGAGATTTGGTTTTATGTGGCCTATATGTAATCATTAGGCTCAAACATTGTGCCTATTGTGAAAGGAAAGAAGACTAATCAAGCTACGTTTTGGGACATATTTCAGAAGAAGTGGTGGGGGGCAACTGGCCTACGTGTTTCTGAGGCCATAGCTGCAACTTTTCAAACAGTCCTTTGTCTGAGCTTGTCTCTCAGTGCTGGAAGATGGGTTCAGATAACACACAAATACACACAAACACAAACACTGACAGACACAGTGAATTTGGTTTACTATGAGCGCCCGGGCCTGTATTATCTGAATAAACAAACATCAGTTATTACAATACCTCCAACCCATGGAGTAATAATGGCTGAGATTTGAAATGTGAAATTAATTTTGCAGCTTTTTCCAATGCAAATAATCTCTTCCAAAGAAAAATGAATCTTCTTTAATATCTCAGTTTTCTCTCTAGACAGAAGTGAGAATAAATGGGGCAAATGGGGACTTCTGCTCAAGTCTCCCACGTCTCACATGCGTCTCACAGAGTTTCAGAGGAGATCTCAACGATGTCACAAAAGTCAATGTCAGAAACCTCAATACGAACTCAATTATTTCTCATTAAATTCACTTAACCAAATGATCAAAACGTATTATGAAATGTATTTCATAGTGCTGTACTTTTACAGATGCGTCTATTCTAATTGGTCCAAAGTAATTTTAGGTAAATTACTTGAGACAGAGATGATGCTCAAATAAAACAACTTTTAGCACATTTTTGAGCACATTTCAGAGTTTGGGGTAAAGTACTTTCTCGAGGCGACAGAAATTTCAGCGACTGCCTGATGATATCTGCAGCTCATCTCTGCGTGTGACTGTATAGGTCTATCCTCCATCCCTGGCTGATGAACTCAGCTTATTAAATTAAACGAAGCGCTTTAGTTGTTTTCCTTCCGTCAGGGCTTGGCATGCGCAGAGGCAAGAGAACAAAGCCTCCGCCTTCCTATAGCAAACATGTAGCCAGATCTACGCCATCCAAACTTGGCATAGAAACTTGGAGCCAATCTGTAAGCAATTTAATGTAGCTCTGTGGAAGCACTTTGAAAGAGAGAGAGAGAGATTTCTTATAAATGGTATTAATGTGCAGCAGTCAGTAAGTACAGAATGGGTGTGTTCCAAATGAATACGTGTTGAAAAAATGCTTAAAGGCAATCAAAAGCGAATGGCCACAGATGATAGAGTCAGATATTACAGTAATAATTTCCGGAAAGTTCTTTCTTTCCCAAACCAAATGAGAAAGAGGGAATTTCATAATAACACAAACTGAAACCGAATGTTTATGTATTCCTAGCGCTTTGCACAGCGCTTTTCACAATAGGGTCATTCCATGTAAACTCAACCAGCGGGCTCAACTTTGTGATTTTTTATTTTTATATATGGCATTTAATATTTTGGCTTTCGTCACTATTTATATTGGTCTTGCTTCTGTACAAATATAAAAAATCAGACATTTGAGCCGGGAAAATTTCCAACATTTGGTTGATTTGAATGCAATGACCCAATACATATCGTTTCAGCTACTTTACAGAAAATGAAAGTTGTAGAAATTATTCTACAGAAGTGATTTGAGAATTTTCCAGGTACAGATTATGCGGTTGGCTTATATTCTATATGCATTTAAGCAGAAGCAATGAATATGTGTTCTGAATGTGTTCTGTTATTGTGTATAAAAGAACGCCTGCCAAAGCGTTGCAATTATGTCATCTTTATGCTCTTCAAATCGGTCAGTCAAAAGTATCGACTTGTATGGCCCAAACCTTGGCATCATATAGCTGATATCATGTGTCCTATTTTACAAGGCAGGTGGTGCTGGGTCATGCTCTCTGCCTTTATTAGACCATAGCAAACTCAAAGACCCTTTTGTGTTCTGCCATCTCACGACTGCAGTGGACCATGAGAACAATAAGACAGATACATCCTCCTTATGGATCTGAGGGATTCTTTAATAAGAGGCACTTTGGGCTGTTGACAAAAAAATGACTTTTATCGCCTGTTAGAATAAAGATCTGATAAGCGCTTTGATTAGCTTTTAAACAGATTTTAGCATAATGGTGTGGAATTGTGACGTGCGTGACGGGAATGACTTTTTCACTTTTGGAGAAGTTAGTTAAGCCTTACAAGTTCACTAGCAGTTATTTTTAGTTATTTCATTTCTGAATAGAAAATCTCAAATACTAACCGGTTTGTTAACAGCACCCTAAAGCTACCCTAAACTGTACACATAAGTACCAAAATCAATTAAAATATGATCTGCATTCTTTGTTTTAATGTGCTATATATTATAAAACTATATAATTGTATCTATTATCAAGGGAAAGTTCCGCAAAGTCCAACATAGTTTTAAACTTAGGTATTTCTCTAGTATAATTTTTTTGAAGCTTAAATAATTTTGTTTCTACATTCAAGTGCACAGTTTACCTAACAGAATAAGCATCCCATATATTTTGCATAATCTACCCTAGATGAAGAATATGAGAAATATTGTGTAGCTTTATAAAATACAAAATGTATGACATTGGTGGTAATGTCTCTCTCTCTCTTTGTCTCTCTCTCTCTCTCTGCCCCCTCACTCTCCCCCTCACATTTCTGAATGGATGATCGCCATGTCAACCCTTTAGGTGAGTATGTATCTGCACTGCCTCCACAGTTATTACACTGCTACACAGCAGGTGTTTCTTCTGGTCATTTACCTTTTTTTTTAAACACCTTATTATAAGCACCCTGTAATAAAGATGGTCCCCAGGAAAAGCTCCAGAGATGGGGTCCATCTGTCCAAACCTTGGAACTGTTGCACTCTATAAGAACACATCTAAAAATCTGAGACGACATTGTAAACTTGACCTGAATCGTTAAACAAATGAGCAGATTTGGAACATGTTTGGAACGAGATTTGACCGTGTAACTGTTTTCCAAAAGGTCAGATTTCCTTTCTTCCAATGAAACACAAAAGATGCTCTCAGGAACATTCTCAAATCATGCTAAGATACTGGTAAGGATATACTGGTGAATTACCAGGATTACTGTGCGAAAGGGGATTACATCTGTACTTTCCTTAAATCAGACACTATTTAGCGTGTAGTATTTTGTCTTGATTTACAATAGACATAAGAGGCCACAGCATGTCACCTGCGACACACAGTTGGGCTATTTTTTGACCATTAAGAATGTAAGATGTGCCATTAACGGTGATTTAATGTAAGCCAGTAATGCAAAATAAGTCTGGACAGATAATGCTACACAATTATAGAGAAAACCACTGACTCTTCTTACTCTATTGCTCCAATCAGGAAGCTGGGCTGATTTCCAAAGGATGTGGTTAGATGGTTCTCTCCGTTTAAGCTTAGCATTTGTTCAGGCCAGATATTATTCTTGCAATGGCTATTGAGAAAGAGGTAGATTCATCAATGGCGTAAGATGGAAATTTACTTTATTCACTTGGGGCACCAATGGATCATGTGAGTGCAGATTAGTGCACTAAATAACACTGTATAAGCACAGTTCTGCATGAGCTCCAAGCATTGGTATAAAGAGCACACTGTGGATTCTCCCATGACTCGCCACTCAGATCAGATGCTTAGATCCAGAAGTCTGATTTTATTGGCTCACGGCTCAATGCAGACCCACTTCACCTCCGATCTTAGATACAGTGTGCCACATTTTCCATAGAGACATCCCCAGAGGGCAAAATCAAAAGCTTCCATGACTTAGATCCCTGCTGTTCCCATTTAAGGCCACGTCTGAAACCAGAGAGAAGAGCGTGTCTACATTTGCTTTGTGTTGGAAATCTGCACATTAAGAGCAGATAGTTTTCTAAAGGTTATTTATCCCTCATGTTAGACTCTTCCTCCTTCTTTGTAATCAGTTCTTCAGATGTAATCAGAGTTTTTCCATCTGTTTAGCATCTGGGACGATTTTCTTAAAGCCTCGGTAAAGTGCTCATTAGAAGAGGCACTCAGACGATAATGTGTGTTTGTGTGTGATGAGCGTGTGAACGCCTTCGGTTTGAATTATGTAAATGTTTGGGGCAGTGTGGCGTTGCGGTCAGGTCACTAGGCTAGCCCACAACTCTCCGTTCGAAAAGGAGAAGACACGGTTACAAGGAGCGCGAGGAACGGCGAGAAAGGAATAACAATGTGAATCAGGAGATGACTCACACTGTCTCACTTTCACACTCATTTGTCTCTTTTTAAGAAACTCAGTGTTTTAGATCACTAGTGTGATAGAGTTATGGAACTGCACCGCTGTTTGTGATACAAGAATCTTTATCCTCTTACCTTAGCTGATCTTTATTACTTCTCCCTGTAAACATGCTTGTAGTCAAACTATGGTAATTTCAATTTTTAATGTCAATAGACATTAGTTTAAGATGTGTAGGATGTAAAAATGATATGTGTGGTCAAACGTCTTTTGTTGTGTGTATATAAATACTCAAAAATTACTTGGGGACAAGCTTTAGTTTAAAACTGGTAAATCAAAACGCTAACCAGACAACCAGATCTAACAGACAATGACCTAAGGTTTTAACCTGTCTGGATAATACAATAGGCAAAAAAAAAACAAAGACTTGCACTGAATTTGGAACCCAAAGCCAGAATTTCATAGACACCTTAAGGGGGGTCACAAGCAACACTGTATCAACCATGTAACAACATGCTAAAAACTACTTATAATGTCTTAGTAACTGAATACTGTAGCAATGCCTTGGCAACCCCCCAAGATACCTTATATTGTGGTGCTGAGTTTTTCACTGTCAAGCCCCATTCACATTTACTTTTTTCACAATTGTTTCAAAGTGTCATGGGTGTTGTCAGTTGTAATGATTTGTTGTGTACAGATGAATACAAGGTAATATTATTGTTACTGTGAATGGGTTATTGTGCTGGGCTCAATTGTCTGGTCCAGGATTGGAGAGTTGATCTTTGGGGAACACACTTATTGTGTTCCTCTATAATAAATGGTCTTTCTCTCCCCATATGTTTGAAAAACATTGCTCGCCTTTTGATTTCAAGGGCCATTATTTATGGCTCTGACATATTTAATGCATGCAAGCTGCAAACAATGTCTATGAGCAATTAATAATTGTAACGTTTTCAAGAAATGTTTGACAGGACCATAAAACTTTTGTTTTGCATTATAGTGTAAGATTAGGTTGAAAGAGTTTATTTTTGTTGCAGCAAAGCCATGTAATTACATGTTAAGGGAATCAGTTGTAAAACAAGTAAAAATTTGTTGAGTCTTGTGAAGTCGACTTGTGAGGGATCGAGTTAATGAGAGAGAAAGGAACTGCCCTCAGGAGACGGATGGAAGGATGAGAAAGGTGTGTGTGTGTGTTCTTGTTTTTCTACCATTGTGGGGACCAAACGCCCCCACGAGGGTGATCAAACTTTCACACACCTACATTGTGGGGCCAGCCAGCGGTCCCCATGAGAGAAATCGGTTATTAAACATACTAAATGAAGCTTTTTTTGGAAAATGTAAAAATGGTCTGTAAGGGTTAGGTTTGGGGGGTAGGATGCGGGTTTGGGGTAGAAGATACAGTGTATACAGTACATAGAGTCAATATGTCTGTAGAAAGTTCCCACAAGGCATGGAAATTTAACATGTGTGTGTGTGTGTGTGCACACAAGAGAAAAATAGCAAAGAAGTACAGGAGGACAAAAGTTTGTAGGCTGTTGTCAAATACTCATACAATAAGGACTGACTAAAGATTAAGAAATTGAAACCCATCTGGTTAGAAGAGAAATCAGTTAAAGACTGAGAAGATGATTCAGGAATTCCGCAAATCCCTAATGATGAGTCAGTGATTAGTGTCTCACCAGAGACCGTAATAAATTCCGCTTTTGATTGGGAGTTCAGTGTGAGGCGTAGGTTGCCATGGTTTCCTGCAGGAGTCTTGTCACTTCCAGGTCTCTCAGAATGTTTCAGTTGATTGCAGAGATATGCCAGTTGTAACTCGGTCACTTAGGGTCTCTTCAAGTATCACGCTACAGTTTGAATAAAATATAAGGCTGAACAAGGCATGATTAAACACATCTTGGGTGGTCTTAATAAAATGAAACTGAAGTCTTAGGACTTTACGAAATCACAATTAATTAAACAAGTAATATTTTGTTTATATTTTGATATTTTGTTGCTTTCTCATTTTTTAAATGAAAACATATTAAGTGTTATAGTACATGTTGTTCTCAAGCGCATAAGCATTGTAATTCAAATTAACCATTCGAATTAAACGTATGCAGGTAATTCAGCTAGAACTACTTAAAGTGTGTCATTTGTATAGTGTGTAATGAATTAGTCAGATGCCAATGGGTACAACTGTCCACGAGGGCAACACTATCTACAGCTGTTAACGTATCAGGTTTGAAATTGAGCCACTACCCCACACCCCTGACCGCCACACCCTCACTAGAAAGCTGAAATTTATGGGAGTTTTGAGGCCCATGGGCTGCAGTTCAGCTCCGCTTCAGCACTCAGCATACAGGAGGCTGTGATTAGAGGCCAAGCTGGAACGGGTAAGACTGAGTCAGCTCCATCTCCCTAGAAATCGGTACGAAACCACACACATACGCACTTGCATGGATAGACATGCACTCAGATGCGAAAAGCATCTTTGCAGACATGCATATACTGTAGATAAAGGAAGTCACTGTGTTTTTAAGTCTTTCTCTAAACACCCATAACAAACCAACAGGAAAGACAATCACAGATGTAATGTCTGGAATACCTCAGTTGGTTCTCTTAGAAAGCAGTGGAGAACATCTTGAGAACGTTTTCTGCTTCTGAGATGTTTCTTCTGAGAAAGACCCAGTAATGCATGCAACTCAAAACGGTTGTTCTCTCAACAGCCATCCTATGTGTCTGTTTTTCTTAAGTGATCTTAGAAGAAACAGCACATAAAGTTGATTCTTAAGTGGAAAAAAATGAGAACTTTATTTAACTTCCTAAGTTTTGAAAGAACAACCTCAGCCCATTAAAACTTACCTCTGGGTGGCCAGATCAACATATAGTGTTTATAAAACCATGAAGTCATACGTATCAAACACACACATATATTTAATTCCTTAGAATCAGTCACACGCACACTCACACCTATTTCATTACAGTCTTCTGTTAGCATAATCGCTCTCTGGATGCCAGCTAATCACAAAAGCATGCCGTAGAGGTGAGGAAATGAATGCGCGTGTGTGAGCGAGCGACAGAAGACTGAAGGGTTTAAAGAATCCAGTTTTAGATCTAAAACTAATGTGAATGCTGTACTTGAAGCAGTTCTAAAGGACATGATTAATGCTGCTGTGGTTTGGTTTATAGAGAAATGGCACAAAACCAGGAACTCACTTTAGATTGGACTAGATTACGCTAGAATTTTAGATGGTACACCATCTAAACCGGTCATCTGCTGGTCATCCGCACCACTACCAGTCATCTGATGTATATTGCACACAAAACATGGGCGCATTTAGTAGCAATTAAACTAGATTTTGATGACCGGAATAAGCCAGTTTTGTTGAAATACATATTGTTGGGTGAAACACGAAATCTATGCACATTTTTGCATATTGTCTGTTCAGAGAGTTAAATTTTTATCAACCACTAAACGTCACGTAAAATTAAATTAAACTGTGCTCGGTTCATCCTGATGTCATCAGATGGTCTCTTTCCATCAAAGTGGGCAGGATTTCACCTAGTACGCCTCCAAAACCAGATTCTGCAGAAGATCTGCTGATGTGTAGTCAAAATATGATCAAATGTATAGTATGTACTTACACCCATCCATATGTCATAGCTCTTTTTGCAGGTGGTGAAAAGCTTTGTGTGTGGGCTTGTTGCATATTTGAGGCCACCTTGCTGCGTTGCTGCATAGCTTGTGTTCGGCCGACTTCCTGCTTCATCAAGTCGTTCACTGAAACAGGCCAGGCCTGCTTAGTATCGACACACAGAGAGCTCCACGCTGCCCTTCGAACTCTCTCATTACACACTGGGACTGCTAATGTCACTTTCCTCTATCCAACTCCCTTGTCTGTGTCCCCATGATTAATGAAGCCTCCACCTGCCCTCATAACGGAAATGCTCAGGGTTTACCTGAGAGCTAGGCAATGGACCTGAGGCTACAAAGAGCAGTTTTGGAGCAGCAAAAGAGTTTTCTGAATTTACACGCAGACAGTTATGTGTGTTAATAGCATATATGTGTATAAGGGAGTGTTTTACTCTGTGTTCTTTACTGGTTTTAGTTCTATATCTGTGTGCATTTATCTGTACAGTTGTACAGCAAAAGGAGTCTGTACAACTTGTGCACTGTATTCAAAACTATCTGAAACAATGCAACAGGTTTGTGTGAGGAAAAGACTAAAATTTAAGCCTCATCAAAGTCCACTTCCAGACTTAAAATGGTGTTTTCACATCATGGAAATCAAAGCTGCATGAGTTCTCAAGTGGACCAGTGCCCAGAATGCATTTGGCAGTTTTTCCTTTACGGAGCGTTGATTGACTTTAGCATTGTTAGCCTCGTATTAGCTTCAGTGCGTGATATGCTTTGCTTAGTTCTAAGCTTGACAGGAGGGTTTTGGTAGCGTCCCTTTTTGATATTTGTTATATTTTACTCTGTTCACACACACACACACATAACAAACCCACACACATTGTGCCACAGGCTTTGCTTATAAAGTTAGGGCAAGTGTGAAACTAAAGAGGTGGTTTAGGGTTTTACGAGGACCGGTGCTTTAGCAGCGACAGATCGTGAGCAGAGAACTTCTGCTACTTAGCATTAGCTCATGAGGCATTTGGCTGTTTACACCATTTACTGGCAGCCAAAAATGTCTCAATCGGTTGTGCTACACTGGCAGGGCACGGGTTTCAAAACACCACAGCGTTTTGCTACAGTGTTGTGATGTCATTCTGAATGTAATGCCTGTCAACAGGGGGAATGGATGATGTATTGTGTAATAATGTATAATGGAAAAAAGGATCAGTGGATTAGAATACAAGTGTTCTAACTTCAGTGATTTAGGGGGGAAACGCAAGTGATCTGGGATCAGTCTGCGCTGGCCTCCCTGATTTTCACGCACACCTCAAGCATCATTTCATTGGCATCAGCTTCACGTAAATTACAGCCGGCAGGGAAGACAGCTTTTCTTGGCATTTCTTGAATTTCTGTAAAATTGTGTTTGTAGGAGTCTTGCGCGGACATACCTTTGACTAAATGGCTCAAGGTTTGGTCCACAATGCAGCTTATGAAGGTCTAACACCGCCCAGGTAAAGAAAAAGAGACATTCTGTTGAACACAAGCAAACTGTTATGCAGGAAATATAATAATAATAATAATAAGTGATGATTATAATACTGATTATTTCAGACATAACTCAGAAGAAATCCAAGCATACAAGTGATCCACTGTATATACATACACACTCCTATACAATACACAAATATTACTGCTAGCCTTCCACCACATATGAATATATATATCACTAAGGAAGGAAATGTCTATGATAATTACAGAATGCAATCTTTCACTGACAGGAATAGACTGGGCGTTGCGCCCCTGTAATGCAACAGAGCGGAACGTGCGTAATCCATGACTGTAATATCACAAGAGTGGAGTGTGTCCCCAGCTCCAGTGTGAATGAAAGTGTCACAGCAGATGCAGAGGGTGTTTATGGTGCCACGTCCCCTCCTGTGCATCAGGGCTCTTAGGAGCACTGGGGTTAATGTTGGCCTGTAAAACTTTAAGCGCTTTCAGCCACAGCCAGCCTTTATATGCAGGGACCCGAGCTGCAGTGTGGGGACTTTCCTGTGAGGCTTGTATTTTAGTCATCATGGAAGGCCTGGAGAATGTGCTGAAATCTTGAGACTTTGATGCTGGAAGGTTAGGACGTTGGTGCACAACTGGCTCGCCAAGCCTAAGGCCTAAAAATTGTATTTATAGACGTGGTGCCATGACGGTAGCACATTGTTTTGTACCTACCATGGTTTTTTAATGTTGTTCTTAGAAGGTACCTTGGAATTTAACCATAGTATATGAGTACCATTATCATATAAAAATACATTATCATATAAAAAGTACATATAAATATACCACTGCTTTAACTTTTGCCTTTCACCGATTAACAGTTCAAGATTAGCATCTATAATTATCATATTCATATACTGTTATTTACATTTTGAAGAATACCATGGTAGCATCATGATACGTCCATAAACAATTATAAAATCATGGTACAAATTTAATGGAGATGACAGAACTCCAACTAATAACCGACAGAAGCCTTTTGACACACACACACCATACTCTCTCTCTCTCTCACTCACTTACTCTCTCTCTCTCTTTACATTTCTAGTGGTTTGGCAGTAAAAGTAGCAGTGAAGCGGGAATATCTGACGCATTTAACATAACTCCACAGAAATGCTAAACTAAACAAGAATTTGTCTTTTGTTTGTGTCTCTTTAGCAGGCGGACAGGCTTTCCACACTCAGTTTCTCTCCAATTTCTCTCTTCAATTTACTGTAAATGTTCCATTCATTAATCCATCTGTTCTGCATAATTGTACCATAGGTTGTGCAGGAATGTTGGCAGCCCTGTCAACTTATTTTTGTCACATTGCTACGCTTGCTGCATAGCCTTATTTCTGATAGTCTGGAAGACAAAATAAACTCGCTCGCTCAGCCATGCCAAATTGAATTAGACATTCGGCAATTAATTTGGAATCCATTTCTATGGCAGGTCAACCGGCCTGTGGAAACGTGGTGCTCAGATGTTGTTGGCAGGACTTCAGGAAGGTTCATGGTTCTCTGCGTTTGTAATTGCACACTGTGTAGGCAATCTTTTGATGAGCCCTAATGGACCTAGTGTAGCTCTGTAGTGCTGTTCAGTGTCCTACAGAAAGACTTGTGGAGTGCACACACACACACACACACACTTTGATCTAGGGGATATTTGCTCAGCACATGGCGTAGAGGTGGTACTTCCCAAAACCCCTGATGTCTAGTTTGGGGTTTCCTGGCTGAAGAGACCAGCTTCGACCAGCGTGGATTTCCATGTACATCTAGGGTGGATTATGCTGGTTGGGGGCTGGTCTGTGTGGAGTTGTTAAGAAGCTGGTTAATCAGCATTGTGTTACTGGTAAAGTTTGAAAGATGTTTGACCGGTGAAGTCTTGCTGGTGAAGCTAGTTTAAAGGCCTGGGGAAACCAACACAATATATATTGGTGACAAACTGTTTTTTTTGACAGGGCTCTTTGAGTCTCCTCCAAGCGTTTCTATTGAAACATTGCTTTTTATTAACAACAAACAGTTTACTCCCATTAACTAAGAACTATAACTACTTAAAGCCAATATAAAGCTAACTTCATCTGGATATGGGTGTTTGTCCAAACATATTTAGATTCATCTGCATAATCACAGAAAAGATGCTTTAGCCTCTGTTATACTGAATTGACAAATAAACAAACAAGTACTTAATTATGCTTGCGGAAGGAAACTTTAGGTCAGATACAGCTGAGTAAAGACATATTTAGATAAAAAAATGGGACCTGTGCTGTAGAAAACAGGAAACAGTCTAGCCGGGGTTAAAACTGTTTTTAAAATGTTAAGCATATTCTTCCATCATAGCAGCATCCAGATGCACAGCAGAAGGCCGGTCATGTTTCTTTTTTAGCTGAATTAATTAATTCAGGCTTTCTCAGAATTCGAAGCCTTATGAAAGCAGTTTTAATAACAACAGCATTTGGAGAAGAAGCCCCTGCTGAGGGAATAAATCCTCTAGCTAACAACGAAATAAGCAAAAACATAGTAAAAACAAGGTAAAATATGTGCAGCACCAGGTCTGCTATAGGACATGTCATGGAGTCGACAGGATTTATGGCAAAGCGTGTTGAAAGCGCTATGAGACATTTTTATTGGGGTAAATCTGCTGTTTACTTCCCAAGAGTCAGGTCACTTAGCCAAGATTCGTGAGTTTTTTAGGTATGGCGGTCTCTTCCTGTAACCTTTATTTTTTCTCTCCTGCTGTTAGCAATGCCGTGGATCAGATATGTCTCCAGTTCACCTTAAACTCTGCTGAAAATGCCCACAGCATGTGTTAGGTTGGATTTATGACTGTAGCAACTTTGTATTGATATAACATCATGTTCTCCAGGGAACTTCAAAGAATAGTGTGTTATTGTTATGCTACATGAATACTGAACCATAGTATTATCATAAAAAACATGGTCATGGTACTTTTCCAGTGCGGTTTTTGTTTGTATAATAGTAAGTTTTTAAAGTGATCAGTGGGTGTTAATAAATTCTGATTACCGTTAAAAATGATGCTTTAAATTTATTCTGTGTAATAGATTCATTCTGTTTAGCCTCTGTGTGGTGATTGTTTGCAAACTCTTAAATAACGTATGTAGTTAAACAGAACTCTTTGGTTATGGATCCCAGCACACAACATAATACAACTCTCTTTTCTCTTTTTTACAATCTGTTCTGTACTCTCTTCTCCGTTTTACAATCATTTCATCTTTTGGGAAGTGGATACATGTTTTTTTTTCCTTTATTTAAACTGAAGGTTTCAACATCATTATTAGAAAATTACCAGTCCTGGACTCTATTACAGAAATTTCTTAATCTGATCTTCCTAAGTGAACTGCCACAGTTACTAAACAGATAAGACAGGATTGTGGAGTTGGGATGGTTCTGTAATAGGGCCCCTGATGAGTATTTGGTTGCTGGATTTTTGGGTTGCATCCTAAAAGGGGCAACGAGTAAGTCATGTTTTCTGTCTTTCTGTCTTCCGCTGGTCATATGTGTCTGATTAGAGGACGGGACAGGCTTTGTTTTCCCTCTGTTGGCCTGTTTGGAATTCCAGCGACTTTACGGTGCACTCGCCCCTCTTATCCTGCTGATCAGTGGGACTCTGCAGATGGACAGATGAGGGCCTTCTCCGTCATCTTTAACACTTGTCTTTCACCACCAATTCTCCCCCTCGCTCCATGTCTCTCTTGTCCTGTCTTAGGCTCTCTGGGGTGGAGACACAAGAGCCCATTCAGCTTTGGAGTGACTGGACATTTGCTGATTTTGGCAATGACTTTGTCGTCTGTGTAGTGGCCGTTGAATGTGATTGGAGAATGGATAGGATTCACGAGTGAGGAATTTTAGATTTGGCAATGTGTGCTAATTTATTTTCCCAAACAAAGAATTGATGTTACTTCTTAATTTTGCTGCTGATATTTTGAAATTCTCTGCCATTGAATTCACCTGGTCCTAAATAGGGCAGCTGTGAAGAAAAGGTCACGTGACTCAAACAGATGAATAGAGTTACAGCTTAAATCGGTGTTTTTGGAAAAAACACAAGTAGAGCATTTTCAGATTTTCATTTGGTGCTTTGAGGTATGTCTTAAAGCCCATATGGTAGCAATATTTCTTTATGTGCTGTTTTATTTAAATGACTTGTACTTTGTACTTCAATAAGACTTTAATATTGTCATACAAGTAAGGGTCAAATCTCTAAATACTTCCTGCAGTATCTGACACAGCGGGCCGTGTCATAAAAGCACAATATGATGAAATCACTCCTGTTTTACTAAGCAAAGGCATTTTTATAGTCACAGCACTGACGTCGTTTCTATAAACCTAGTCTCTTGCTGTGATACCTTTTGTGTGATATGTGCGCTCACTGATTCAGAAGTCCAAAAGCATTTTACTGCTGCCCTAGCTAACAATTTTAGGTTGTAGGAATGTTTCCATAATGCTTCCATTAAGTAACAAAAATGTTAAAAACGTTATTTTGAAAGTTTTAAAAGCCCGGGCACAAGAATTTGTTTATGGTGAGATCATGCCGAGTGAATGCAGGAGATTCATTCAGCGCTGACGGTTAGTTGGCACGGCAACGCTCCGTATCCTCTCAGCGCATTAAGACTGGACCACAGGGTTGTCATCTATTAAAACATGATGTATATGTACTTCCTTGTAATGCATTCTGCAAAATATTTACAAATTGTTTTCATATTGTTAATGTAATTTAGTTAATTTAGTTATTTGGATACGCTACACTTTGTGAAGCAGCTGCACAGTCATCTTGCTATTATGAATTGTGTAGTTTAAGTCATTTTTCTCGTTATCCCTCCCTGGAGTTTTTCCTGTCCCAAATTTTGTTATCCCAAAATTTCATACTAAGCTTAGCTTTGTTCTTCCTTTCACGCAAGTGAACAAAACTGCTCCAAATACCCAAGCAGACTCGCTGTGAAACTCATTAGTGCGGCTCTTACCGACCCCCTCAGTAACCGGGGGGGGGGTCACCAGACATCCTTTGCTTGTTTTTACCTGTGTCTCTCACAGGAGAAGAGAGGTCAAGGTAACCATTTTAGGGTTCAGGGAGTGATGAATGACTAATGTTACCATTCTGTCATAAAACTGTTTAGTTTGACTTCGCACTTTTGAGGTGACGGTACACTGTATTACATTAAGCTTTAACCAAAACAATTGTAATTCCATGTTTCGTATGGAATTACAGTTCAAGTCAACGAAGGGAACGTTAACTCGACTAACCACGTTGTTTGTTTTTAGCTGACAGTTGTAATGCGCTTTTGGCATCTCCGTTACAATTCCATTGCAAAGCCGATTACTTGGCATCAATAACTACATGATGTGTGACCGTTATAAATGCCATAAGGTTGAAATGATTTTCAGTTTAGAAACCTCTGTGAAAACCGCAGCGTCCTTCATTCCGTGATTGTTTCCCAATGACTCCTCTGCGATTTTAAACAGGCAAAGGGAAAAACCAAAAACGTGAAAAGAAAAGTGAAGATGAATCAAAGAGGAGTTGAGACCACAGGCCGGTGATGGCTTCAGCAGGGCTGGGATTCGAGAGCCGAGAGGTTGGCAGACACAGACATTCCACTGGCGTAATTTACGAGCTCCTGTAAGCTGACTAATCCGCCCTGATGCATCACTGTGGAGGAGAGAGTGATTGCGTAACAGACCACCATCCTCCATTCAGATCAGCCTGTCTTTGTGCTTCACCCTCTTTGTCTTCATTTATGTTGCTTGTCTTAATCCCATGTCTGGTGTGGGTCAGTTTGTTTTCATTTGTTAATTAGTTGTGATCGCAAGAATACTGTTTGCTAAATGTTTAACTTTGGCACGGACAGAAAAGAAACCTCAAATCGAGCAGCTTGTTAAGGAGGCTGTTTGATGTTATAAGAAAGTGCTGTTGCTTGTCTAAGCAATCAAAGTAACAGCACAATTTGTATCTGTCGGATTTATAAAATTGTGAAAAATCCATTTGACTTGCATTGAATTAAGGGCCCTGAGGCATTTAGGGACGTACTGGGGAATCAGGGGCCTGTTTTGTTAACCTGGGCCAGCAACCTCCGAGCAATCGGCCAAAATTCCATAGCAACCTCTGAAACAGCATAGTAACCCCCTGGCAACCATCTACAACGGCCTAGCATTGTGGAGGCAACATTGCAAAGGCAAGCAAAATACATTTTCTAAAGAAAATGTAATAACCAAGTCTCTCTCACTCTCTCTCTGTCTTTCTCTCTCTCTCTCGTTCACCCACACACACAACCCCACAAAATCTTTTATTGCCGCATGCATGAGACTTGATAAAACAGTCCTCCAGAAGAACGGGGTGGTGGGGGGTGCTGTCAGGGGAGCAGTGGCCTCTGTAGACTGTCAGCGGTGGCTGCTTATTTCAAAGAGTGTATGTGGACAGCCTTAAACTGCCAGACAGCTTTACCAGATGTGCAAAAACAAAAGGCATTGCAGCACATCAGCCTACAGAACCATGGGCCAAAACCCCCAAAGAACCAGGGAACTGCAGTGCGAGTGACATAGAATGGGTTAAATTAATGCTCATCATATCGGTGAAAGGCCTCTTTGGTTCACTTTACCTAAAATACTAACTGCTGTGTATGTTCCACATGAGCCTGCTAAGATTTATCTCCAGTTGAAACAAACAAGCTTAAGACATATAGTGTGTGTGCCCTTACTTCAGTGGAGGGTCTTTGGCTTTACTGAGTGATAAGACATAACATGAGTTTTGTCCATATGGGCTACATGAAGACTTTCAAGTTATGTTAACAATCGATCTCAAGGGTAATCGTTCTGAAGCTATTTATGCAATCCATCTGGTATCTTATCAGCGTTTTAAAGGCCGTGCCATCATGAGAACCAGAACGTTAGGTAATTGGAACATTTTTGCTGTATATAGTGGTTGATTTATTATTCATTGCTTTACATATTGGCTGATTCATTATTTCAGGGTTGGGGTTAACCTTTATCTATAATTTAGAGAGAATTTTGTGCTCTCACATCGGGGGCACAGTTTGTCAACGTTGTACCTGCATCTCAGAGCTTTAGTTGCTGTCAGTAGAACTTTTGTTGGTGCACCGTTATTCTGTGTGGTTATGAGCCCATACGAGATATGTTTTTGTTTAAAATCCCATAGATGCGCTGGAGCTACGTCATTGTAATTAAAGTCATGCTTTAAAAGCAGCCCCAAATTCCTTTGTTGTATCTCCAAAATGCTTATACCCATTCCAGAAGGCTTATTTTGCTTCAAAGAAGGAACTCCTTGGTAGATAATATGTGTCTGTGCTCAACCCCCCGTAAGTTGACCCTTTTAATCTGTTTCCATGGAAATCTGTCCCTGGTTCTAGAGCTCCTCTCTTGGGAACATATGATCCACTAAATGAAGGCATGTGATAACATCAGAGCAGCACAATATTAGTGTAAACATCTTCCATATGCTGTCAGATGGTGGCTTCATCTATGGCCTGTTCTGCTTATTCCACCCTGACATACTGGTTTAGTGAGGGACCAAACTATTGGGACTTTAGATGCTTCCACTGTGAGGTAGCGTATTCAGTCTGATCATATCGAGAGCCTTGGTGGGACACCCTAAAGGGGGTAAGGAGGGGGCAGATTTAGTCTATGTGAT
Organism: Botia almorhae; assembly: GCA_036877575.1. Lineage (NCBI taxonomy): Eukaryota > Metazoa > Chordata > Actinopteri > Cypriniformes > Botiidae > Botia > Botia almorhae. Next base: position 1,333 of record JAZGTJ010005412.1, on the reverse strand, counting down.
CTCGCATGTGTCCTTAATTACAGATGGATAGATGGGGGCTTAAATATCATGAGGAAGGTGGAGGTGCTGAGGGGGGATGAAATTGTTCATGAAGCCCATATCTCAATCTGTCCATCCTAGACTCATCCCACATTTACATTCACGCGTTTGGCAGACGCTTTTATCCAAAGTGACTTACAGTGCAGTCAAACCCACAACATTTGCGCTGCTAAAGCAATGGTCTACCAATTGAGCTACAGGAACACAAATGTAGGCTGATGTGTTTGACAGTATTAACAGTTTAAACTTTACCGCACAGAGTTATCGTAACTTGGCATATTGGAAAAGGGACAGAAATAAGAACAATACACTATGTTGTGAATTACTAGTATGCTGCAGCGCAACATCCAATGAGAAGTTCATCTCAGCAAGCTGGGACAACTTACAGCTAGTCCTGACAGGAAATGAGCTCATACAAAATAGATCTGTTTCCATTGGCCCACTGCACCCAATGTTTTGTCTTATGTCACTTTCTCTCTGTATGTCTTTTCTAACAAATACGTAACATGTTGAGGCTAAAGCGCATTGTGTTGACATGGCTTCTTCATTGTTGTTTTCTGCCCCAGTTTAGTCTTTATCTTGTGCCCTTTTTATTAACCACCCTGATTTCTACTCATCTACCCATAATTGACTCATTGAAGTCAAACCTCGCGAGAATGTACTCACTTTATACTTCATTAACATCTACTCTTGACTTCTTAGTAGGCCCCTCAACGAGTATCCTACAGTCTATGATCTTTACTGTTAGTCCATATTCCTGCTAAACAGGTTTTCTCTGCTATATGGTCTAAGTATTGCGGTCTGGTTATATATGATCCTCCAGATGTCTTAATTCACAATGAAGCGCACAAGAGACACTTTTTGGAATGTTTCTTAAGGCCGAATTTATGAAAGCTGTGATAAAAAACAGCAATAACAAATACAGTCACACAAAAAGACATGAATACAGACACACACTTATTCATGACTCATCCATCATGGCTCTGGTTGTTTACAGCTCAGTTTCTAACCAGATCCAGGCCTTCCACACATCATCACTCATTGTTCTTTCGATGCAGCCATGTTAACCCAATGAAAACACATGCATATGAAGTGCTGCCCAACCTCAACGGAGCGTTTCAGTCAAAATGCATTTGGACACCGTGTACGATGACTAGCGATGCATGGCCATCTTGAATCTGAATCATGTCATCTTCACACAGGAAATGCCATTTCAGACATAGTGGATTGATTTTTGGTGATTGTTCACACTGATTAAATGCTGAGGTGATATAATTTAAAAGGAATACGGATG
>JAZGTJ010005411.1:0-27587 GCA_036877575.1 Botia almorhae | reverse complement strand
AGATTTCACTGATCCAGTTCTCTCTGATGCCCTGAGCAGACTCAGAGAGGTGCAGTAAAATCCCTTTTGAGTGGAGAAACACAGATATAGACAAATTGCAGCATAGTTAACAAAATGCGTCGTAAGAATCATAAGATTAAGAATCGTAAGAATCATCACATACCATGGATTTAAAAACATAAAAAATGACTAATTGTCAACCAAATGTCTGTAGAGTGAGTCAATAAAGAGACATATAAGACACAGTAATGTTATAATGTAATTTATTATAACATAATTATTAAATGATTATTCTGGAGGTAAGACAAATGAAAGCTGATATAATTCACAATTAGGGTTCCTTAATTAAGGAAAGGTCCATAATTGTGATGTGTATTTGTCATGTTTTTTAAAATGTCAGTCATTTTTTCATAGGTGCTTCGGTACAATGCTCCTGGAGGCAAGAGAAACCGAGGCTTGTCTGTGATTGGTTCTCTACGAAAGCTAGTCTCGCCATCCGAGCTGTCACTTGATGAAGTTCATCATGCACTTTTAGTTGGATGGTGCATTGAACTGGTATGTAAAGATTAGTCTTTTTAAAGATTAGTCTTTTAATTTCTTTTTAATGTGTCTACCAATGAGGGGACTGTAATGCTGTAGCATTAGAATACACGGAACAAAATCCTTTTCTTCTTTCTCACTTTTTGTTTCCTCCCCAGCTTCAGGCTTTCTTTTTGGTGGCTGATGATATCATGGATGCATCTATGACCTAAAGGGGTCAACCATGTTGGTATAAGAAGGTTACTGACTTTTATGTTGATGTTGATGTTTAATGTTGATGTTGCTGACAATTAGTTGAAAAAGTGCATATTATTGTTTGGATGTAATTATATATATATATAAGAAAAGGTCAATGTATTGTTAACTGTGCTGTAAGTTCTTAAAATTGTCTAAAGCATGATAGATCCACTGGCATCACTTAACCCTTGGAATAAAAGAACAGATTTAAAATTATAAAAGAAGTATTTATTAGTGAATATCATTTGTGTGTTTTCTTTCTGTGCTAATCTCAGATGTGTCTGTAGGATGGTATTGGTCTGGATGCCATTAATGATGCTTTTCTTCTGGAGGGGGCCATTTACCGCCTACTTCGCAGACACTGTAGGGAACAACGCTACTATGTTCACCTGCTGGAGCTTTTCACTGAGGTAACACTCCCGAAGGATGTTATTTTTAACCAGTTACAAGAATGTACCATGTACACACATTTTAACTTCTTGTTGCACACACCATACAAATTTATGGAACAACATTCTTCTCATGTGTTTTGTGTTAGCTGCATATTTTTTAATAGATCAACACTGGCCTTTAACTTTACAAACAGCACCGTTTTGAAGTTGGAGACAATGGTGTCTTAAACCCAAATCTTCTAAAGGTTATTTGAAAATTACAGATAGATGTAACTAGGGTCAGATCTAATCTCTGCAGGACAATGATTTTCAAGGTGTAAGACTGGACACTCCTGCTCCTGTCAAAGCACAATCTTAAAAACATATTATCAAACAAATATAATTGTACATTGAAATGTGTTGACTAGTTTACAGTGTGTTTATCTTAGGTACAAAGCCATTGTGAAATACAAGACTGCATTCTACTCCTTTTACCTCCCTGTAGCTGCAGCCATGTATATGGTGAGTTTAGGATGTGTTTACGTGTATGTGTTCTGTTGTGTAAGTTATGTTTTTAACTCTAAATAATTCTTTTGTGGTTGTTTTTATATTTATTCATTAAAGGCAGGAATTAAGAATGAGACTGAACACAGTAATGCCAAAACAATTTCGCTTGAGATGGGAGAGTTTTTTCAGATACAGGTATGACTTAAGAGGGACACTTTATATCTGACTTTCCCATTCCCCAAAGGATTTGGAACATGTTTGTCATTAACAGCATGACTACCTTGATTGCTATGGTGACTCCGCAGTGACTGGAAAGATCGGCACAGATATCCAGGACAACAAATGCAGCTGGCTGGTGGTGATGGCACTGGGCATCATGACCCCTGAGCAATGGGCAGAATTAGAGGTGAGAAATATTGTGACAATATCTCACAGCTCCTTCCACATCCCAGCCTTAAATCAAAGCCAGTGCTGTTGTCGTGGTAGGGTTCACTATTATCTGATCGAAACCATCTTGTCCCTCAGGCGTGTTATGGGCGTAGTGATGCGGAAAGTGTTGAAAGGGCCAAGGCTTTGTACGATACTCTGGAAATGCCTGTCCGGTACCATCAACATGAGGAGGAGAGCTACCAGCGCCTTCAAAAACTCATCCAACTTCATGCCAAGAATTTGCCCCATGCAGTTTTTCTTAATTTTGCCAAGAAAATCTATAAGAGAAACAAATGACATGGATCTATGAACTGGAAGGACTTTAGAGGATGCAGTGTTAAGTATTTTGTATTTTTGATGCATACAAACTTGGGGCAGTGAAATGCATAGGAGGGATTTTAGTGCTTGACTAAATATAAGAAATATAAGATAGATTTTATCTGCACTTTAAATATGGTCACGAGTTCAGAAAAACTTATAATTATATTCAGTATATAATTCAGCATTTATTCAGTAAAACATTCAGCACATTGTGATAGCATATTGGAAACTGCTGAATGGTTTACTTCAGCACTTCTGTGAAGCCAGTTTCAGCTGCATGATATGATTGGATTGTATGTTACTCAACTAGTCAGAATGTCGGTTTTGTTGTTTTGGTAAACCTGGATAAATGGTTGTACATTTACAGAATACACCAGGATCATAAGCCTGTGCTATACCAGGATTATAAAACTGGACATCACAATTTTACACCTTATCTGTCTCACTGGTTGATAATGATTACTGTCCCCATCACTACTGTAAACATTACTGTGGGATTATAGACAAAAATGTGTTTTTAATATCTGTGATCAAGCATTTTTTACTGTACTTGTCAATTAGAAGGTGTTTGTGTAAGACAAGTTTGTGAGAACTCATTGATCTTTATCTACAGAGAAATGTGAATGGAAGCCAATGTGATTGGGTAAATTCATTCTAGGAAAGAATTTGCCATTTCCTAGCTATGATTTATTAAACTAAGAATTATTACTGTAATTATTATTATTACTATTTAATTATTTATGGAGGCTGTGAGGTTAAGTTTGTTAGATGCCTGGAGGTCAAATGTGCTAGTTGTTCCCGAGCTTGTGATGACACAAATTTACTAATAAAGCCACTTGATAAAAATTGCTTCACTGCGTTTTGAGTTTTTAAAATACAAAACCTTTTGCTTAATCTAGAGGCATTAGGTTACTAGGAATGGTGTACAGTTAGGCACCTAACCTAGCCGTATAAGAGCCTAAAATTAAAACTTTTGGTGCAGGAATATGTGTGATTCATAGACATATTCATGAGTTGTCATGCAGAGTTAAGACCATTGCTGTGGTTCTGTGTTGTAGATGCTTGTAATTCATTGTAATTTGGCATACTAGTTTTACCCAAGTCTCCTTGACCAAAGGCCAGCTTTAGTAACAAGTGCAAAATTCTCCCTGCACAGTAAGGCAGTCAGCAAGCGGCCAGAGAAAACTGAAGGATGCTGCTTTTAGGGGTGTGGTCACATACATGGGATGAGAGGAAGGGCTAAATGACGGAGCGATAAACAGAGGAAAGAGAATAACGGCGTATAATATTTTTTGGAGCCATGATTCGTGCGCTGCAATAAAGATAAAGAGCAAGGAGAACGCGTCTTTTCTATGCTTCCGAAAATGAGGTAAGGGTTTTCGTATTACTTTCGTGTTATTGTTTATTTTTTGTGAATCATTCATTTTGGCAAGGTGCATCAACGCCACATAACAAAACGATACGCTATTGATATGAATAATTTTAGTATTTGGCTCTTATTTGTACAGTGCCATAAAAGCCTGCGGATGAGGTGCGATTTAACTGATGTATCGTTATATCTTATACATCCTTAGACATCCTTTCCATACGCTTCATAAATATTTACCATTAGCAAGTCCGTATATAGAAACTAATAATTTACGATTTATAACAATACATTATTTTTAAAAGGTATTGAAATCAATTCTTGTTTATAACTCGTACTAGGCCTAGATTTACATCCTCTGTATCCAAGGACATTGAATGCGAGCAGTGCATTGCCCAGTGTACATGGAAAGCGGAAAACAGCGTTAGTCAGTGCTCTGATTTTTTGCTTTAGATGTCACGGATTTTTAAAAAACAGATTTTGTACTTACAGCGAGATTTCTACATGTAAGTGTAGATTTTGCTAAAACACTCGCTTGTTACCGTATTTTATAGACATAATAGACTAATGTACGCTCTGCGGTAGGCTTAATGTAAAGATTGTGAGAATGAAAACATGTTTGTTCTTATCCCAGTCAGCAATAAAAGACTTTGATTAAGATGCCAGGCTCTGACTGTGGCTAATTGTAAATCAGTTGGCAGTGATTATTAGCATTGTCTGTCTTTTAAACAACTTTAATTTGTATAATATTGGTACAATATTAAAAAGTATGGTATATTATATAGTAGTATAGAATATAATGTGTAGATGTGTAGATCTATTTTATTTTATTATCTAATCTTTATCTAGTGTTTACCAAATGATGTCATTTTAAACCACTACTCAAACAAGCTGATACATTTACATCTTATATTTGTATTTTATCTTATATGTGTTTCCAAACTATTGATATTGACAGATGCGTCTTGATATTTCAGGTACTAACAGGGTCCAAGATGCCCATATGTTAACCGACTTCTTAGACAAATAACAAACAAATAAGTACATTAAAACCCCACCATGCACCCCTCCTCTCGTCCATCTGTGCCCTCCCGTTCCCGCAGATTTGACAATAGGCACACAGAGGCGAAACTAAGTCAGGGGTCCAAGAAGGAGGACAAAAACGTGAATACAGCATCAGCTCGTCGTGGCACTCGGGTACCACCTGAGTCTTCCAGGTTAAAGGGCCCCAGTCAAAATGCACGAGCCCCGGTAGTTCAGCCCAAAGTGGTACGGCCACAGAAGAATGGTGCTCATGCAATACCAGCAATCCCAAAACCAAAAAGTAGGCACACTGTATCAAACTTTGCCCCAGCTGTGGATCCAAACTGCAATGAGCCCAGCCTGCCTTGTTTGTGTTGTGATGGACATTCACCTCAGGATAGTAACAGTCTTTTTAATCACAACCATAACAACAATAACACTGTAACCATTAGGCAACAAATGAAGCTACCACCACCACCACCGCCTCACGAGGATAAATTGGCTGTTTCAAAACAAGACATCAAAGAAGATGAATGCAAGCCAGAAGTAAAGCAACCTCATGCCATCTCAGTGGAGGAGAAAGATAAAGAAAATGGAAATTTGGATAAAAAAGATGGAGGTGACCTGAAAAATGATGATAGCAGTGTAAATGTGAATGGCAATGTTGATGTGAATGGTAACGGCAACGGTGATAATGATGATGATGAAGATGAAGATGATGATACTCTTGTTCCTTCTTGCTGCAATTGTCCAGAATCCATGCAGGACTTCTCTCTTACATCTTCTACCTCATCTTCTTCCACATCCATTAGCAGCTGCTCAGATCTGGAGTGTGACTGCCCTGATACAATTTTACTGTCAACACAGGACCAAGAGGTCCCTGATCGATATCCATCTTCTTGTTCCCCTGCTTCCCATTGCCCTGCCTTCGAGTCAAGTATCTTACCACTGGATCACAGCACTTTGGCAAGACCACCATTTTCTCCTTGCTCTACTGATGAAGGCTATCCCTCAGTACCATCCTCCCCCTCTTCTGACTACACAGACAGAAAGGGATCAGAAGAAGGAAAGTGTGTTAAAGTAGATCTCCTTAATTTTTTAGACTCCATAGAAGAGTTGGGAAAAGTAGATTTGTTCTATCGCATTGCTCAGGTGGCACACTGGGAACTGGACAATGATCTGATTGTCAGAGATATGCTGGATCATCAACAAAAGCTTCAGAAACTCAACAAAGAAGTGAAATTGGCGTATCTTGTGAAGCTTCAGGAAGAAGGATTTGACTTTAAAAATGAGGATATCCCTGGAATTTTGGATGAAATGGGCAATATTGACATTTCATGGAAATTGTATAAAAGCAAATCATGTGAGTCCCAGGAATTTTCTGATGCAGGGTTGGATCTGACAGTCCCTTCTGACCTTACTGAAACCCCTGTCCCTGATTCTCTGGCTCCATCACCACTGGGTCTTCTTCCCCCTCCCAGGCCTCCAAAACCTCCAAAAAGACATGTGAGTGCCCACCCAGAATCACACATGTACAAGAACCTCAGCGAACATGCCTTTTCAGTCTCATCCACCAACGAAACAATCCCTTTTTCTGCAAGTGTGTCTGTTCCTACATTGCCTACACTGTCATCTTCACCCCCAGCCTCGAACCCCCCTGCCCTTCCTCCTCCTCCATCACAGCCTGTGCCCTATTTTACCCTTAATACAGGCTCATCCACTTTTACCTCTCCCACACCACCCATTCCTCCTCCTAGAAGGCGTCATAAAGCCCGTCTAGAGGCCCAGAGGCTTGCTGAACTTGAAAGAGAAAAGACTCCTCAGTTCTCTTCACCTCCAACTTCCAGACCTCCTCCATTGCCACCTCCACCTGCCTTAAACACACCTCCAGCTGTTCCACCTCCACCATCCCTCCCACCCCCTCCATCTTTTCATGCACTTGATGTAGAAATTCGAAAGTTGCTTGCACTGGCAGGCCTCACTCAAGCTGAATTGCTTAAACTCAGTCCAGAGTTGGGTGTCTGTGTAGATGTGGTTCTGGAGAATGAGAAACAGGTGATATCAGATGTCTCTCACATGGAAGAACATGGAGTAAACAAGACACACAGGAAGGAAGTGGATAGAGGGGTGGATTTAAGATTGCAAGAAGGAACTACATTTGGGAAAGACACGTCCTCAAGTGTGAAGGAATTAGATATGTTCAGTGAAAAGGATGAACAGAAAGAAGCAAATCGAACAACGTCCTTCACAGACATGGCAAGACGCCGTAAGAGAAATGGTGGAAACTGCAATTTTAACTGCAGCTGTAGCATTGGATCCAATGTCTCATCTCCCAACTTATATTACTGTAGTGATCTTAGCAATAGAAACATCCCAAATGTTAGTTTTGGACATTTTGATTATTCTTCAGTGATTTCTGACACCCCTCCTCCTCCTCCTCCACGACCTTTGCCCCCTCGTCCACCAGTAGTCTCCAATCCTCCTGAACTTCCCCCTGTCAAGCCATGCACTATACCTGCCAATGCCTCTCGTCCTGATAGGTTTGACTGGCTGATAGCCTTTACCCCAGATATAGAGTCATTGGAATCATCCAATGATGGCATGTTACAAAAAGAAACTTCAGGATCAAAAGTCACAACCTTTAAAGAACTACGCAACAGAAGCAAAAGGAGTTTCCCACCAGCCCCTGTTCTTCCAGAACCTGATCCAACTGTTGTGACCCCAGACCCTGATTTTCTGTACAACCTAAAATGGAGGAGAGAGAAGATTGATGGGGATGGCTGGGAATATACTTCCCAAGCACAAGCCTCTTTTCTTCAGCCTCCACCCACTCCTGCCTCATTGTCCCTCTTTAGGGAAATGTGCCACCTGAACATACAAGATAATTGTCCGGCAGAACCCAAAGCTTTCCAACAAATTGGATGTTCAGTCAGTGAAAGCAGTCTTAGGACTATTTGTGGTGAAAGATACGAAGAAGATCACCCTAAAAAGATGGAAGATGAAGATAAAGTGGAGATTAGAGGAATGGCAGATGGAGCGTGGACCTTGGAATCCAGGACAACAGGTAAAGTTGGACATATGACATTTTTGTTCCTGTGTTAAAAAGCTTACAGGGATCCACCACATTGTAGAACAATGTGAATTAGTTCAGATGTTAAACAGAGACCGTATAATACAGTGTTTCCTAACCACTGTGCCACGGCACACTTAATCATCAGGTGTGCCGTGGAAGATTATCCAATTTCACCTGATTGGTACTCTAAGCGAGTGGCGTATAGTCAGAATATCAGAAGAATATTAGCTTTCACAGGCCTAAACAGGCCCAGGTTTCACAATGAGTAAGTAAATTGAGTAAATTGCTAGTAGATTTTCATTATATTTCAATAAATACACTTTTTTTGACATTTTTGTTTGGTGGTGTGCCTTGTGATTTTTCTAATGTAAAATGGAAGGAAAGGAAAGGACGTGACGTGAGGCCAAAATATGTGACTAAAATATGTGCCGTGGCTCAAAAAGGTTGGGAAACACTGGTATAATAGACAGTTAAAGAACAATAGTCTGATGACATAATAAGTGGTGAGCAAAGACAGAGTCACACAGCCAGATGGGTAGATGAATAGGCAGACCAGAACTGGGGAGAATTTCAGAATACAGCAGGCCAAATTGTGCTGTGTTGGTTCTTGTATTGGCATAAAGCTTTTTTTACAGGCAATTTCCATTTTTCCTGGTACACCTTATTGTACATCTTCCTCAGTCTTCCTTCTCTTGTTTAATCATATATTGTGTTTTATTTCTACTCTATCAAGATGGAAGTCAGAATGGCATTTTATGAAAAACATCAAAAGAATTTTCTCTGCAAGTCTTTCCTAAACTCCATTGCGTATTGCGTTTTCTGTACTGTTGCATCTTTGCAATGGCAAGGGCAAATTTGCCTAGATCAGGTTTCTTTACTTTTGACATCAGATATTTATATCCTCTAATGTGCTTGCAAATGGAGAAGCAAGTGTACATTAAATAGAGCCCCCACACACTATACAGCTATAATATTGCATGTGTTGTAATATTAGCACTTTTCATATTCACATATATAAGTGTGTATGAATTGTTTTTATTAGTTTTTTGTGATTTCTTAAAGTGTGTATTAGTGTGTTTTTAGTGTGTGTTTTTGTTGGTAAATTGCAGTTCTGTGACTCATTATCATGACTCATTTTCCAGCTGTCAAATGAACCAGTGATCATGACCTTATGCCTTGATTTAGCATGTAGGCAAGTGTGGCATAAAGTTAATTTTGGACCCTGATTTATATTTAATAAGAAAACATTCCCTATACATCCAGAATATTAGATGTTTGATGAAATTCTCCATCATCTGTTTTGCCCTCATATTTACATAAATGCATTCTTTCTTTTAAAAATGATGCTAACATTTTCTCCATTCTCTCTTTTTCTCTCTCTTCACTTTTTGCTGTGTTTTATCCCTCTACCCATTCTTTCAATTCTAAATCGTCTCCATGCTTTTATCATTTTTTACTTCTGTTCCCCATAAATGGTTTTGCACACTGTAAAAGTGTCCTCACCACCCCTGTCTCTATCCTTGACCACACCTTATTACCTGCACTCTGTTCCCTTGTCACAAGCTTCGCAGTTTTACCACACTGACTTTAACAGGGATTATGTTGTGCCCCAAGATTCAAAACAATCATGCATAAATCCCACCTCTGACTCTACAAAATACATTGACTATACTGATTCCCTTTACTGTTGTGGCTCAGAAAACAACATGTCTATGTTCGATAAACAAAACACTGATCTCAATAGTAATATAGATTCTTTGTATCATGAGTGCAATCAAGCAAATAACTTTCTAGATTCTTTATATCTCTGTGACAGTGATTCAGACAGAAAGAAAACCAGCTTTTGTTCTATGTATAACAGTGAATTCGATTCAATTCAAAATGAAGATTCACTTTACTACACTGGCAGATATACAAGAAATAACCCAATGGTTTTCTCTGACCCTGAACCACCAACTGACATTAACACACTCACTGAGGGTGACATAACGCCATATAAAAACATTGATATGCAGAGCTACATAATGATGCGAAATCTGAAAAATCAGACAGCTATGCGAAACAGTTACAAAGATACAAACTCTCAGCTCGATTTGCACTCAGAACCACTTTACTCGTTTTCTGACCACAACAGCAATGATATGACAGCACAGAGCAAGCAGCAGGTTTTATCTTTTCCCGCCTATTACCTGTACCACCCCAAAAACTGCCCCTTGCATAAAGGTGCACCTCCGCGGCTTTCCCCCGTAGGAGCAATCTCACCTCCCCATCGATCCGGACCTCCAGTTCCTGGCACAGATGTTGCCCGTCTCTGTTCACCCCTCTTTCCTCGCAGTCACACTCTTCCTGCCCTTGCTGCCCCCCTTTATTACCCCTACCTGTACACCCCCCCTGTTCAAGCCCCTCTGCGGGAGCCATCGGTCCCCATACTTCACTCTCAGCAGAATCCACCACCACTCACTTTGAGTAAGAGATCAGTCCATTCTTTCTTCTCATTTCGCTCTCTCCTCTATCTCTTTTCACTGTCTTTGATCATAAAGCATCGTGATTGTTTGCTGCTGTGTCTCCATCCAGAGGTTTTCTTGGTTGTTGATTTTGCAGCACTGACAATGTGGAATTTGTTTGTTTTGTGTTGCATGAAGATGTTAAATGGTCTTTATAGTGATAATATGACATATTTCTTTTTATTTTTACTGTCCAGCTGTTAATGTGTTTCTTTTGAGTTTGCTTGTAATCTTTAAAGCTGTTTAAATGAAATATACTTATTGCCCTTACTTATCTTTAACTTTTTTAACTTTTTGTTTATGACAGTAAGAAAATTATGTTTTAGATGATTTTAACAGGGACTGGTGTTTCTTTTTGATGCTGCTTAGCATGTTGTGTATCTTTGATTTCATGCATGTGGCAAATTATGTCAACCAAAATTGTCTCAGTTCTCAAATGAATAAATATCTTTCATAATTTATTCATTATTATCTATACCAGATATCAGTCTATACACACTACTCATGAACTACTACTATGTACTGGATGGTTCAACAACTGTAATACATTATCTTCTGTTAGTCAAGCTTTTAACCCCACCATTTTGTCTCACGTCCTCGTAGCTGTTCGCAGTTTCTCGTTTGCTGGCTCTGAGCAGACAAACATGGCCTGGATGGGAGATGATGCAAAGCCCTCTGTGAGAATTGAAGGGCTGTCTTCTGCATGCCTGCAGGAAAAGAAAAGTAAAACACCATCATTATTCCACAAATAATTAATATATAGTGTTAGTTCATATTTGGTAATAAATACTGTCATTTGTTATGTTTTTGTCACAAAGCTCTTGTCAGTTCAGTCAGTGTGGCAGTGGAGGCCATTTTGGCTCAGTTCAATTCATCCAGGACCCTTGTGCAGAAGGTTAGTCCTATGCTGTCAAACTTGCCATCGGTAGTTATGTTGATAAAGGCAGCAATGTTTTTTATTTAAATCGGTTTCTTGTAGTGTGAACAGCAAAACACACTATAAAAGACAATGTTCTGTTCTGTACATATCACTACCCATTGGAATTTGAAATGTAGTTGAAATCAGATTCCAAGTAGTTTTTTTAATCATTCAGGATGTGATGCAAATGTGCCAAAAAATGATGACATCTTTCCTCAAATAGAAAATAACTGGACATTCATTGTAGTGTATATTGAATGAGTCAGCAGATATAGTCACAGTACATGCATAAATGAATCTCCTTCCACAATGACAGCTACTATTATTTGTTATATAAGAAAGTCTATTGGCATTGTGTTAGCACTTACATCAACAAGTTGATTATGTCAACTGACATACTATACACAAGTAATGACTATACATTCAGAACAGATTCATTTTCATAACTTTTAAAATGACAGTGTGGACAGTCATTCCAAAATCAAATTTGTGTGCAGAGTGAGCAAACCATTGACAGTACTCTCTTTTAAAACGAGCATTCCCACAGAAAAATATCCTCAGAGAGAATTAATTAAAGAACAATTAAAGAATTAGTAAATCTTTTTCCTTCTGTCTCTCTCCATGCCACATTCATACACTTGGCTTATCTCTTCTCTTTTTCTTTCTCCAGTTTCACACAGTAGATGAGGTACTTGAAAGTTCATAAACATGAGCTTTGTCAATAACTTTTTTGTGCACTAAACTCATGCACCTTTTCTGGTTTTGTTGTCACATCTATCTCCTGTTTTATTTTTCATTCTACTTTCTTTTATTCATTTTTAAACACTTTATATGATTATTTTAAATGCCCTGTATCTCTTCTTTACTCCATTGCTTTTCACATTTTTTCTCTTGTCTTGTCTTGTCTGTTTTCCATTGCCCTTTTTTGACCTATGTTTACAGGCTCTCTCTGGAGACAGCAGTGTAAATCCCTCTCTTGGTCGACTGGTACTGCATTGCCTTTGCCCAGCCCTGTGCAACCTGCTCTGTGATGGACTCAAGCCCCACCAGAGTGACCTTATTGCAGGCAGAAGGCCAAATTCACCTTGGGGATTGGTTCAAGCCTCTACCAAACCAGGTATAAGAAACCTGGATCTCCACACCTGATATAAAAACAGTTACCTTTGATAACCATCTCATATACATAACCATCTCTTATTTTATCTGTAAACCCATTTCCACCTGGTGTTCTGAATTTTTTGTTTTGTACAACCAGTTTTGTAGCAGTTATTTGTCTCCGCAGGCAGTTAAAGGATTAGTTTTCCCAGAAATTAAAATGTATCATCCATCATTTACTTACCCTTTGATTGTTTTAAGGCTGCATGACTTGGCTTTTTTATGCGGAACACAGAAGGTGATGTCAGTCACCATTCATTGTTTTGAAAAAAGCAAAGACAGTAAATAGGTCATAAATTCTAGTTCCAGTTACTTTTTGTATTCAATGGAGGAAAGACACAATACATAATAAATACATGATAAATTTTCACTTTTGGGTGAACTGTCACTTTAATAGCAGGTGTAAACACAGCCTATTTTATTTTCATAGTCCCCCAGTGCTTTGCACATCTTCTTCTACTCCATCTCCCTTGTTTTATTTCCTGGCACTTTAAATCCCTGCAGTACTGACTCACCCATCTGTCATACTTCTAGTCTTTAAACATTCCTCAGTTTCTCTCTCAATTTTTCTGCTTATATTTATCAGTCTCAGGTTGAAACCATGAACGCTATTTCAATAAATCTCTCATCCGAATGCAATAATATTAAAAACGAATGATTTGCTTGTGATAAATGCCTTTTTTTTAATTATTCCCTCTTCATTTATGGTGGTTATTTAGGCCCAAGCACACAGGCTTTGCACAACCTCCAGGCTAAAGTAGCGGGGCTTCCTCAGTTTAAGCAGAGCAGACACAAGTTCAATGCCTTCCTTTTTGGTCTTCTGAAGTAAGCCAGAGTCATTCTCAGTTTACCTAAAGTTCTCTACAATAATGTTAACAAAATTACTTAAATCTGACTTAAATGTTTGTCTGTTCTTTAACCATGTAGTAACAAGCTTCTGGATTACTGGCTTTCACACCTGCAGTCCTGCTGTGGTAATTATTAACATGTCCTGTAGCTTCTCTGTGGGCCCTGTTATGAAATTCAACTTAAGGAACATGGTAGCTGGTCTAAGATGATCTTTAGTGAATATTGGCTGGTCATTAGTTTTAAATATGCACTAAAACTCCAAACCTAAAGCTGGTTTGATCATTTGGTAGTTGGTTTGTTGGTACTTTAAGATGGTCTATCAGCATGGACCACCTTAGACCAGCTACTATCTTAAGCAGGATTTTACCGCAGGGTTTTGGATTATTAGACGATTGTAGAGCTTTAACCTGACTGTTGTTTATTGTCAGTCCCATCTATCTTAATCTTTCCTGCAGATGTGTTGGAGACATTTTATCGCCCTTTGTCCTTTATGCGTCTTTCACTCACTTCTTGTCAGCCTCTTTTTGAGGAGCTTCTGCTTCTACTACAGCCTCTGTCTCTTCTGACCTTCAACCTGGATCTGCTGTTTCAGCATCACCATCTTGACCCTGCCTCCCCCACTCTTACTCCAGCCAATCAAAGCTCTGAAGTTCATAGTCCACCAAATGAAGACTTCAGCTTCTACTTGTCTCCTAAGGGGCTTTTCCAAGAAAGTGGCCATCTTTATGGGAACATTTTAGAGCAAGATCATGGTGGTTTGGATTTACAAGGCTCCAACCGCAATGGAGGTCTCAAAAGCATATCCACTCATGCGCTTGATGCATTTAAAGAATCAGCCTATCGCAATCCAATTTCAGATGTCACAAAAGAAGAAGCCAGTTCTCCATTATCATGGTTGATGGTAAATGACATGTCATCGCCTTTTATTGGTGGGAACGGAGTGAGTCTTTCCCAGCAGGCAGGGCAGGCTCTTCAGCAAGGCTGGGGTGCAGTTATGCGTCTGGGGGAGCGTTTGGGGCAGAACTTTGGTTTGACCAGCTACTCAGAGAATGTTAAAGGTCCTACCCTGCCAGATGACCTGAAGACAAGCTTTCCACAGCACCTAACTATAAAAAGACAGCAACCGAGAGAGGAGCTTTCCTTGTGGGATAGTGGAACAGCTATTCCGTGGAGCCTGGGAAGGCTTTTTGGGGCCTCTAAGGGCCCCAACAACGTACCAACAACGAGCAGGTTTGATTGTACTTGTGTGTAGGACTATTGGAAATGTTTGGGAATAATATGATGTTTTTAATGTCAGAGATGTCTATTTGATGCTTTTTTTGCCTTCTCTCAATGTTCCAAAACTGATGCTCTCACACAGACGGCCATCTCAGTGGCTCTCCCCTGGCGTATCTGTTCTTACCCGCATTGTGAATCTTGGCCAGGATTCTTCATCTGAGACGAGAGAGCTGCAGAGAAACAAAGATAAGGAAAAAGACGAAAATAAAAAGAGTAAGGAAACCAGAGATCAGCCGAAGCCTGTGAGGTAAATTAGATTATTAGATTATTCATTTTTATATTTGTTTATCAAATGATCAGACTTTATTTCCCTATCTTCCTTTATTATTAATTAGAATATTATTGTATTGAGACCCAGATGTTGATATACTGTAACATCGTATCTCCAGTCCAGTGTGATTGTTTTAGTTTTCTGTTTTATTTTTAGGGTGGTCAGAACTCTGTGTGACCACACAGGCACTGGGGCAGAGCTGAGCTTCAGGAAAGGGGAGGAGCTTGTTCTGCTGGGAGGTGTGGACCATGACTGGATACACTGTCGTCAAGGTGACAAAGATGGCCTTGTTCCCATTGGTTATGCTTCACTTGTCATGTGACATCCTTACTTCTGCCTGTATGTTTGTGTTAATATCAGGGGATATAAACTAATATATAAGGAGGCAAAGACAATATTTAGATGTAGTAATTAGTAGCAGTGTTCTGTGTTTATCTGTTATCTATGAGCCTTGTTGCCTGGTTTGTGGTGTCTAAAATTTTTTCAGTGATATATATATATAGACACACTGACTTACTCAGTTATTGTATAAATGATAAATATATGCTTATATATTTACCATAGATTTTACAAAGATAGATAGACAGATAAACAAAAAAATAAAAGTGAAAAATGAAATTAAAAAAATGAAATCTTCATATTATATTTATTATTTTAATTTTCTGCCATAACCAAATGCTTGCCCAAAAGCTCATTTAAATGCTCAGCACATGGTTATCAAAAGAATTCATAAAACTATATTACATCACAAGTTTCATTCTAATAAACATGATCAATATCCTTTTGGGGCTTTATTGGTTCCACACAAACTGTGTGTAAAACTCCTTTTTCTTATCATACCATTAGCCCAGCAATTTGTTAAGGTATGCAGGAATTTATTGTTGGAATGACTATTGCAAAGGTTTATTTGGGGACTGTATTAGTATGAAAGATTTACCAAAGTTAGCTTTTTAATTTATTACATAATCAATTGGTTTGGTTTTACTCTATTGAGCTAGTCTATCCAAAAAAAGTTTTATCAATAATTTGCTGTCTTGAGTTTGTAAACCACCAATTAACAAAAGATATAGACTGATGAACTCCTGGTGTTGCCTATAGAGGCCCATAAATAAGATAAGAGCATCCTTTTTTGAAATATCACATTGACTCAGCATTATAATGTCATTATTATAATTGTTGTAGCTCTCAGTGGTAACAGTCAAATATTGGTGTGGTAGTATGTAGATAATTATTTTATTTTTCTTACAATGTGATGGCTAATGTGGTAAGATCTGTATCACCATGAGCTTGATAGTGATGACTATGCATAATCTGTACTGTACTATTTATGAGGCTTGTTGCTGGGCAACCATATATGATTGATAGCATTAATGATTTACTTTTCAGTAGATGTTCTGTGCTGGTTAAATGTTTATAAATCAGAGGTTTACATACTAAACCTGCATGAATGTGTTTGAATGTCAGTTAATCATCAGTACACTTTGGCCTCATTTGTGAGCATGGATACATTCACTCAAAATACACACACTCTGTGCTGAAGGTGTGGGCCAGGATTGTAGTAGGAAAGATCATTCAAAATTGATTCTGCTTATATTAAGTGAAACACAATTGTGTTAACGTGAAAATGTAGCGATATGAATATGCTACACTTCTGATATGGCATTGCTTTTAGCTGAATCAAAAAATACCTTGATGCAAACACTGACAAACTCCGGTGAGGAAAGAAAATAGCACTGTGCTCTATTGCACACTCATTGACTGATGGAGGTCAAACAGTGAAAGTTATCATGTTAATGTGCTAGTTTGCATGGAACACAGCTTGATTTATCACACCACATACTGATAAAGCTTTTGCTTTATTTCAACCAAAAGCAAAACAGCAGTGGGTTACACTAACAGTAACCAAAAACCGAGCATTCACAGCACTGTATGTTTCCTGTATGAACACTGAACTTAAATCTTATGTCGTTGCTTAATTTATGCCGTTTATCAAGCTACAGGTACATCAAGGGACATTTGGTACATTGTCTTAAAGAACAGTGTAAGGGATATTTTGAACTGCTGGTAGTAATTCAAAAGTCATTGGCTTCAACTTTAATGCCCATGCTAAACATGCCCTAAAATATATATTTGAGAGTGCAATAATAACAGCTAGAGAGATTTCGATTAAAAAAATTGTTTAATAGTCTTACCTCGCAGGGCAAACTGCAATGATGCATGAGTAAGGATTTTTTGTTAGCTTATTATTAACATTGTTATTATAATTTTTGGTAGTTGATATTTTTTATTAACAAATGTGTGAAACACAGTCTTATTTTAAACTAGTAATAATTTGTAAATCAGTTGGCAAAATCATAAGATGTACAAAAATCATAAAAATGTACAAAATGTATGAGCTTTACTTTCTTTGAGGTAATATATGCACACATTTACATTCTAACAGTGCCTAACCAATAAATCTAATCCCAACAGAGACTGCAGCTTTTTGATTACTGTAGGAGATCAAACTGCACACGAAACGTACTGAACATCCTGAAAACAAAATGTTTCCTACAGTGTGTGTCTAATCAACATGAGATTTGAAAGCTTTTAATTGCCCTTTCTAAGCTAAACAGGCCCAGTTCCTGTTGGAATAGAACATGGTGAATAATTTATGGTAGACCTTTAATTTTATTTTATTTGGTTGGTCTTTACATTTTGTTGCTGAAATGTTAAGATTGAACTGTAATATGTACGACAAGCTGAAAATATACATTTTTTTTGCACGTGTACAATGTCTTGTGATCTTGCCAACTAGTTTGCTAATGTGAATTATTACGAGTCTGTCGTGAGACTATGTGACGTGTATTTACAATTGTAAGTTAAAATTTGAATTGCATTTAATTAAGTGACAGAAACTGCTGTTGCATTATAAATATAGTGAATTTATTGTTTGTGGTTAACTATATCAACTGACCTGCTTTCTATCTGTTCCTCTTGTCTATCTCTCTATCTATCTCTCATCGAGCGTACCTTTGTGTGATTATAAGTTGCATAGCTTTGTGTGGTATTGCCCACTGCTGGTAGCACATTTCAAGCAAAATATGTCCTGTACCATCTCTTGAGTTCTCTAATTCCCTGTAATTCAGATCTATGCATGTTGATGGTTGTAAATAAATCCAATAAAATATTTAAAAAACAACAAATATGGCTAATAAAGTGTGTTGTACTGAAGAGAATCTCTATGAGATCCATAATTCTTTCTGAACTATTTACCATAAAGATTTCATATATATAATACCACCGATTATGTGAAGACCTCGCTAAATGGACAGAAGGTCTTAAAAGCACAAGCGTGATAAAAAAAAGCACAGGCATGGAAACCTGATTTGTTTTATATTTTATATATTTGTATTATATGCTAATATCAGGAGAGCAAGCAAACAAAGGTAAAAGAATATGAGAGATATTACATGAATCGCACATTTGAACACTATTTAGACATTTACATTAGGATAAATGAGAATTATATAAGCAGATTCACATGAAGCAGAGACTATGCAACCCTAAATATCATGTCTTAAAATATTACATATTTATTTAAGCTGTCCACCCTCAAAGCAGTAATGTGTTGTTTCTTTTCATCTCCTGGTAATCCATCCTAATAAAGAGTTTTAGATGATAGCGATCAGTTCCAGCTAACTGTTAGTGGATCAGCATTCTTTCCAGCAAGATAAGCTCCTGGAGAAAGACTGAGTGAGTACGGTATGGCGCAAGGGTATGTAAAGGTGTGCAGTAGGGTCATATCATCTGCGTTATAAAAATGCACCTGACACCTGTCACAGTCCAGGTACAGCCCTATCCTTTGTGGTTTCACGGTCAGTTCTATCTCTTTCACTGTATCATACTCTTTGAAGCAGTATCCTTGGTCATGCCTAAGGTGAAATCCAATGTCCTTGTTTAAGTTGCTTATACATCCACCATCGAATCCCACGCTCCAGTCTATCTTCCCTCCTACGTCCACCTCCCAGTAATGCTGTCCTGACTGAAAGATCTTGTGGGTCCTGGCCAGAGGCCTATAGTCTTTGCGGCGCAAGAAAATCCCCTTTTTGGATGTTCGGACGACACAGCGCCCATCGGTGGAGACACGCAGGTATGGGTCGTGACAGTCATGTATGACATTACGATCAGGGACTATATAGGGCAAACAATTAAAGGTAAGAGTTAACATTTATGATTTATTTATGAGTTGTAGTTTATAATATATATTTATATATATTTATAATTATAAATATTTGAATTAACAGTTTTTCCACCAAGTAATATAGTTCATTGTAACATTACAGGGCACATTAATATAAAATGGCTTTAAACCTGAATCATCCAATCAGAATTTACCAGAACAGTTTTATAATATTCATTTAGATCTAGACCTGTTTGAATATGTCTTTTGTTTAAAATGTTGGTAAGACAAGTTTTCTACTTAACACACTACTGATTACTGAAGTCCTCACCTGGTTTGATGGAGCCCAGCATCTCCTTCCACACAATGAACTGCAAGTGAGTTTCACGAAGGCCAAGAAACAGAGAATTAGGTGTCACACTCAGATCTTTCACTATTGATTTGAACCTATGACACAGAAGATATTGTTAGCTGATTGCGATAAGTGCAATGTGGGTAATGCTGACACTTGAATGTTTACCCTCATAAATTGTCATGAATTTCTCTATACTCACTGTGTTTTTTGAGTAACATTTTCATTATTTTCACTGCCATTTTCTTTCATCTCTTCAACAAATTCCAGTCCTTTCTCAGTCCACCACTATAGGAAAAGCCGTAAAAGCAAAATAGTTGTCAGTACAATTACATTCTTAGCTGATTACTTTTGATTACCAAATCCATGTGGTTTTTCTAATGTTTACTTTTTTGACTGCTTCAGTAATAGGTTTATAGACATATGCTTGTGCTAAATTCAAATGTTGCTTTTTAACGTGTTTATTTGAACCTGCAGAAATCCATCTGACTGATCAGTCCCTAAAACGGAATGTAAAATTCCTTCCTTCTCTCTCCCATCATTCAGTTTCTCTTCTATTTCTGTTCTGTTTCTCTTCATCTTTTCCACCATATCCTTCTCCTCTTTCTCCAACAGTTTCTTCACTTCCTCCTCCTTTTTTCTCAGGAACTGGTGCATCTCCTCAAACTGAGCAGAGATCTGAGCAGACAGCTGCCTGGATCTCTCCTGGAATAAAAACAGCATGCTACAGGTCAGAAGCAATGTATTGTGTTGCCACAATAAAACATAACTATATTTTACATTTATGCATTTGGCAGATGCTTTTATCCAAAGCGACTTACAATGCATTCAAGGTAAACATTTGTTCAGTAAATGTCTTCCCTGGAAATCCACATTTTGTACTGCTAACACTTTTCTCCCCAAATTGAGCTATAGAAACACTAATGTTAATAGATAAGCAAGACATTCCTAGGTTGGTTTCCCTAAACATGTAAACAGACTAGATATGTGGTGCTATCAAGACATTGCTATGTTTGTTTGAATTTTTGGACTAGTTTGACATTGTCTTAACCAATAGAATGAGCTTGGGACGGGACGATCTATTTGGGGTGGGACGATCTATTTGTTAACCAATTACAGAAAGAAGGTGTTTGGGGAACCTCATTACCTCATTCGTGATGCTATACAGTAGTGCTGAAATTACCCACATCAAATCAGTATAAAAAATTGCTATGTAAAATTGACTGGGTGGATTAACTGTGTGATATGTTATATTTTTGTGTGTATTGTGTTTCTTCACCTCAGTTTTAGAAATCTCATTAGTCTGTTTCTTCATAAGAGCTTCCAGGTCTTCGTTCTCCTTCGACAGGAAACTCAGAGGTTCTAACAGCAAATTCTACAACACACAGGACAGGCCTGTTTGTGTTTAATCACATTTAACATCATCTTAAATGATGCTTTTTATCTATAATTTTTAGATGTTAATATAAGCAGGAAATCAGTTTTAACTCATTTTTTTATGATACTGTACTAAATCTAGTTTTATTAGATAATGAAACTAATTTCATGCAATTTCATTACTACCATTTTGTACACAGGCTATGTCTTACTTCTTGTACACATGGCCATCTCTTTGGTCACTATCTATGTGCATTTTGATACACTCTAAATAGACAGACACAGACTTCTTACTGATTTCTGACCTGGATGTGACCTACAATTGCTATGTAGCTTTTAAAAGCCTGAGAATCAACAATTTGTAAGGTTTCACTGTAGGCTTCACTGACCTTTCTGGGCTCTGCTGCCTCCTCTATAGGTTTAAATGTGTGTCCTTGATGTTTCTCACAATCCCTACAGATCAGACAAACCAGTTTCTGATCCGTCTCACAGAACAGCTTGAATCTCTCTTTGTGATCGGAGCACACCAACTTTTCGGGTTCCTCAAACACTCTCATGGCTCCACCATGAGCTCCAGAGGCAGCCATGTTTCTGTCGTTCTGGGCTTGTTGTTCGGTCAAGTGCTCCCTCACTGCATCCACCATATTCCGTAGGACCCTGTTGGATCGAAGATCCCACATAGTGTAGGGTCGCCGGCATTCCGGACACAGTCTCAATCGACTGCTGTGGGAATGATTGCTAATACACTGTCTGCAGAACGTGTGGTCACACAGCAAGCTTACTGGGTCTGTGAAATCTCCCAAACACACGGAACACTGAATCTGTTTGGACAGACGGGAATCCATTGCGCTTGAAAGGCTTGTATGACAGTTTCTTTGTTTGAAAAGATTGACTGTATCCACACTGAAGCAATACAGCTTGTGTCCCCCAAATGTCCCAAGCAGTCAGTGGCACAGGGGGTTTTAGATACTTTATGAGGTGTTGTCCCAACAGCTGTGGTTCTGCCTTTGAGACAAATGATACAACACATGCCCACCACATGTGCTGTGGCAGGAGTAGATGTTTGGGAACTCTTCCCCTGCCCATACTTGACTAACACATGTTTCTCTTACTGTTCTAAATAAAGGGAGCCATTTGACCCCCCATTTCCCCATATATATCAAGCCACCTGCCAAGAGGACAAACCCTTTAAGATTGCAGACTGATTTCTACTCAGAAATTTAGCAAAACAAATGGTTATCTCAAATTACAACAGTTAGCTTTGACCTTTGTAATATACACAGGGATTCGACAGGTGGTTGGATCACATGAGCATATAATGCTAGCAGGGATTGGTCAGTGCTCAGGGTAGCTACTGTTGTCATGTCTATAATTAGTGTCTCTGCCTCAAAATACACAACAGAAAATAACAACTAAATGTATTACTTTTACTTTATTGATATGGTTTGAAATTTAGCTTTTTGTTGAAATACTTCATCTCATTGTATTTTATTATGGTTTATTATTTATAGTAGAAAATGAATCCGTTAAAAAGTGTATATACATTTCACATACTGTTTTAACACAAACATTATAGGACCCTTTTGTAATGTACTTGATGTAGTTTGTCGGTTTGTTGTCAAATACAGTAAAGGGCCATTTAAAAATGTTTCTCGATGCATAGATTTAAATACAGTTTAGGATAATATGATACAGCGAACCAAGGTCAGAAATTAACCAGCATGTTTGACAAAAATGACACCAAAAAAAATTATCGCCAAAATTAGTCAAAATTAATCGCCGACTCCACTAGGTGGCGCTAGTACCCTAGCTCATTTACCTTGTTTCCCATGTTGTATTTATTAAGAGAAATAAACATATAGTCAGGACTTTAACCACTGCCTGTTTTATTTGACTATTTGTGTGTGCAGGGAGCTGTCTTTGAACATATGAACTTTGTTGACAATGTTATTTTTAATATTTGATTTTATGTTTTCTGTAGTTCAAGTGTTAGGTAGTTAGGTAGGTCATAGGCTCAATTGCCAGGCATTGCTAAGCTGATGAGGCTTACACCTTCAAATTTAGTGTGTTTTCTTGTATACAAGGACCTGACAAATATATAATAATTGTTCAAATGTTTTGCTGAACAAAAATCAATACATACGTTTCACTGTCAGAAAACTTTCAGTATTTGTTTTCAATATTACTACCCCTAGAATGCCATTTCCATTTCTGAAAATCATTTAAACCACAATCCTGCTCTTACAATAAAGTTAATATGTAAATTAGTACAAGATATAACTGTAGCTACCTTATCTATACCCTACCGTATTAGGTCAAGCTATAGGCAAAGACACCAGATCAATCTTGTTCATATTGACCTTCTGCAAATTCCTCTTTAGAAATGAAGCAGAAAGAAATAACCAGCTACATGCATAGCAGCCACAGCAGAATCTATGCTGAACACCTGCTATATAACCAGAGTTAAGACAATGGCCATTAAAAATCTACATTTAAAAACTGAATCCAATAAAAATCACAGTGGTTAGAGCGTGGCATTAACAACGCCAAGGTCATGGGTTCAATCCCAGGGATTGCACATACTCAGAAACAATGTATAGTGTAATGCATTGTAAGTCGGATAGAAGTTGGATAGAAGTGTCTGCCAAATGCGTAAATGTAAGCTTAACCTAAATATTGCTAATAGAAAAAATACCATTTAATATTTAGAAAAATAACTATAAGCACCTAAATAGTTTTATGACATTCATTTTTAAAGACACGTGTAGTGATTAAAATTTATGAAGTAATGCTTAATGGGTTTATGGAAATATGCTTCTGTGACTGAGTTTGTCTCTGTCTTATCACAATAACTAACTGGTTACATTTTAATAACAGTAACAACCATAAAACAACAAAAGCTATTAAGATGGAAGGCAGAAGGAGCCAAATACTGTCTTTTATTAGTCAGCGGACATGATTGGTTTCTTTTATATGCTTTGCTTTAAACTTTGCTCAATAAGCTTTTTTCAACAACTAATCCTTTAGTTCAGCGTAGCCATAAAATTGTTGTGTATATTTTATACACAGCTATTATGCAATATTAAGCAATATAAAGAATGTCATGCATAAAGAAGAATGTAATGTTCTACAGACATACAGTACAGTAGAATGTCCTGTTCCAAAATAGACATGCTTTGTTTTGAGGTACATTAAAAACTACTAAATATAAAACATTAATAGAAACCAATAAAAAACAAATTATTTAACCACAATTAAAGACTGTGAAGTTTTATGAACAATAACTAAAACACATTTTTGTACTGTATATTGTATATTCTAAATATACAATATTTACAATATATACAACGGTATTAAACATGTCTTTGAATCTCAAAGCTAAAGATTACTGCTTCAAATCAATGTATTACAAAACTTCACAAGCACATAATAGTAGATTATCTTTAAAATGTATCTTGCTCTTAAATTATTATAAACATACACATTTATTTTATTAAGGCTTTATCATTAAACTGTTTCATGCATTATTGCTTACTTAACAGTTACAACACAAAATAAGGCAGTAGACCACAATTCTGTTCAGTCAGCAAAGCCACTTTAAAGCAGGAAAGTTCATTTTCTTGTCAAAGATATGCTGATGCAAAGAGTGTTGAATCATTTTAAACAGTCTGTGCAGGTTCATGCCTTTGAACCAAAGTAGCTCCACACCTTCTTTGCATGGTTTCCTGCATCCCATACAACATGTTTATGATCAGTCTACAAGGAAATTGCATGTCGTTTGGGTATAATTTGTGAGGATATGGTGCCTCAGTCTTTATTCATGTCTCCTGCCCCAACATCTAACTTTCTTTTCCCTGAGAGAAAGAAAAGCTAAGTGCGTTTAACTAATCAAGCATTAGCTGTGTCCATGCTCACAAATGGCATTTCCAGGAGTACTGTCTCAACCTACACAGGACAAAGAACCAAAGGGAGACACGGTAAAAAACCTTACAAGCCTACAAGCCTAAATATCAATCAAGAACTCGTAAGTACTGACACATTTCAAAAGTATTTAGTAATGGGAATCATCCAATGATGCTGCATGTTTCCTGTACTGTAGCACTACAAGCCTAAAAACATATACATTTAAAAAGACACTCTGTGAGTGATAGTTGTGTTAGGGTTTGTGTGTTTTACCTGTGCAGTGCATCTGTGAGTGCAACATTCAGCAGGTCTTTGGTATCGGTGCGCATCATCTGCCGTTCTAGAAGGCCCATAATGCTCTGGTTTGGTCACAGCCACAGCCAGTTAAAGTTGTGGTTGTGGTTCTCTGCTGCCTCTCACAGGAAGTTGCCTTGAGTTAAGGCCTTGTGATGGGCACTATGGTACACTTCCCTCAGCTGCCTTATGTTATGGCCCACTGAGGACTCACAACCGTAGTATTTCTAATAAGATTAAAAACACAATGACAATTTAAGATATTAACAATGCAATTGCCTAGGTAAATGATCTGCAGCAGGTGCTTGCCAAACCATTACTGTTGTTCCATTTTTGGAGAGGGTGGTGAGGTGTAGTGGTAAATGCTCAGGGCCGGTTAATAAAAGAATGTTGGTTCGAGCCCCAGAAGAAGCAAGCCGGAAGGCATTACAAATTTGGCCTTGATCAATGCACCTAACCCCAGGTTAATTCAGGGAGATTATCCCTAGAAAGAGTTCATGATGGGATGTGGGGATGAATGTGGGGACACAATAACATCAAACAGACCGAGTGCATGAATACTATGTCAAACTGACCTCAGCACACTGAAACACCCTAAGTATGTCTGAATGAAAGGCATCCAGGCTCTCATAGTGCCCTGAGAGGAGCTGCTTTTGCAATGTAAAAAGATCAACAGGTGCCGGGCCAGATCTGGAGGAGAAAACACCAACAAGGTACACGTTACAATTTCAAGGACATTAATAACCTCATAAGCTCTGTGGAACGAGATTGTCTTTTTCCTTAAATAACAAATACTGTCTGCATTGGTGTGTTATCGGTAGCAGTAATTTTCATACCAAACATCAACTATTTGCAAGAAAAGTGTCTGGATTTTACTCAATTTGAAAGTGTTGTCATTTCAAAGTAGCCTCTGTGATTTGTTATTGTTTGGGAATGACAGAAGAACCTTCAAAATTCTCCTTTGTATTCCACTAAAAACAGTATACACTTTATGGATTGGGAATGACATGAGAGCATGTAAAAAAAAAAGAATTTTCTCTTTTGTGTGAACTATTCCTTTAAGAACATTCTGCTGTATCCTTCAATCTTTAATAATCTCGAAACAGCAGGAAGAATGCTGAGTAAACAACACCGGTAAGAGAATATAAAAATAGTAACATGTGTACACACACACATCCATACCAACCTCTTTCTGGAACACAGGTTCAGCAGAGGAGCGGCGAGAGTTTGTCCAGACAACCCTGTAAATCCAAATGAAAAATCATCTGAGCTTCACACTGTGCCTCAGTCATAACCTTCTGCAACATCTATTAATAAAATCAACAGACGTACCCTTGTAACTGATGATGATGTCATAGATCCCCTGGAGTGTTTGTGTGAGGTTCCCACTTTGTACACCTTCCCTCGCCTCTTCATTCAGTCTGTCTTTAGACTGCAGACTCGAGTGAGTCAGGCGTCCATCTGTTGTGTTCAGAACACACATCCTTCTTACATATGAAAATTTTGCCTTATTTCACTAACATGACACAACAGCATATGGAACATCTACAGCCATCAACTGAACCCAAAATTTAATGTTCAGGCTTCACATTTTGTAAAAGACTCTAATCTTAAATCTCTCAAACTCTGTCATCTTTATTTTAATGCAATAATCGGAATACCAAAATACACTTTTTCCATGAACTCAACGGGACACAGTAGCCTGTATGTGCCAACTGCGCTAGCCCTTAACCGCATGTCCTCTTCTGCCCTTTTGACTAATGCTGAGTGGAAACTGAGGTGATTTTGGGAGCTGGTCCAGAGCTACAGCCCGCTGAGCGTGAAGGAGGAAGAGAAGAAGAGGAAAGCAGAGAGAAGAGGAGAGAACAGAGGAAGGAGGGAGAGACCGAATAGGAGCGAGAAGGGGAAAAGAGGGGAGATGAGAGAGAGAAGAGGAGGGAAAAAGAGAGGAGCAAAGAAAATAGGTGGGTGGGGGAGGAGGGGAGAAGAGGAGATGAGAGATGGAAAGAGGAGGTATAAGTGATATAAAGTTTCTTTATAAAGAAACTTTCTCAGGCCATAGAAAGTGCTATAAATAGATTCTCCCATTTGATTTAGGCATTCCTTTAGAATTATGCACTGGTACAGTACCGTAGACTTAGGTTAAGGTGCAGCTTGCTAAAGGGCAAAAAAATGAATGTATATTTATTTTATTGTGACTTATTTTATTTTCAGCTCACTGCACTATAAATATATAATATAAAATATATCTTTCAGAACTCAAACTTCCTTCCATGTGAGTAAGACCATCACTGATACGAAGCTGCAAAAATACTTCATACTTCATACTTTCTGATGTTAGGCAGATGAATACATTTAAACACTTGATCGCCCACATTTACATGTCAATGAAGTCTATATATTAGTAAGAAATTTGGGACTGGGAAGAAAGAAGAAACCTGGGGGAAGCTATTTTCCCAAAACTATGAGATGAATTTCTAATGAGAGTAAACTGTGCTTTTCTTGGTTAGGTGTATCACCTGCCTCTCTACATTCCTCTAAACATCCAAGTTCAAGAAACAAGTAACTTAATCTTAACGTCTGTGTTCATTTCAGTTTGAATAATATGGTTTGATCAGCACGCTTCAACATGGATTGTTTTGTTACCCTGTTACAA
>JAZGTJ010005410.1:0-27592 GCA_036877575.1 Botia almorhae | reverse complement strand
GTTTAGTTAATTCCTCCTGTTCTATGGGTGAGAACGACTGAAGGTTTTCTTTAGGGGTGACAGGTGGTGCCATTTTATTTGGCGAGGGTTGAACTATTATTTTGTATCGTATCTGTTCTATTTTTTCTGTAAAGAAAATCATAAAGTCATTGCTATCAAGGTGCAGTGGAATATCTTGATCTGGTGATGTCCGTTTGTTTGTTAATTTAGCCACTGTGTTGAATAAAAACCTTGGGTTGTTTTTGTTGTTTTCTATGAGGTTTCGTAGGTGCTCATTTTTTGCAGCACCTGAAAGTCCTTCACAGTTTATTTCTCTGTTCCATGAATAGATGGGTGAGGCGGAGTGCGGGATGACGTGGAGGAAGAAGTGTGTTTCGCCGGCAGAGGCGAGGGTAGATCTCGGCGTCTTGGAGCATGACGAGTGGGGCGGGTGGTTCTACACCCGCAGGATGAAGGAGGCTCGGCGGAAACACCCGAGGGAGACGGATCGCTCCTTGGGTTAAGAGATTGAGGTGTAAGAGCATCGGTAGAAAGGAAAGTTTCTTCGTCGGACGGAAAAGCTCAATTTGGACATGGTGGGCAAGTGGGCGGGGCCAAATGCTGCGAGACTGTCATGTGACGGAGGTGAGGGACGGCTATATATATATATATATATGCGTCGCTGCGTGATGATTGGTTGGTTTACATGACCGTGCTTAGTTAATTAAACTTTATTAGTAACTAAAACTGTCAGACAAATGGAGTAAAATATTATAACTCTACGAGCCAGCTTCTTTATCCATTGAATGGCAAACTGCATCTGGTCATCATCACACTTATAAGCCATTCTTTTGAAAACACACAAATCCACTTTTATTTAAGAAAAATAATAATTCATGAAAGGAAAGTAATTTTATAAATATTTAATATTTTTAAAAATATATATTTTATCAACAGCAGAAAACTTCCCTATGAGAGACCAATCTTAAAGGGTCGTGTGGTTGTGTTTTATTATTTGTCTGTTTCAATAAATAAAATAAATGGGAAAATCCCATATAACAGCTGTAACGTACTGCTTCAATGATCTCGAGGTCTAATGAATATATTTTGCTTTAGAATCACTGAATGGGGTTTAATGCTGGAACTATTCAGTGTTTGTAACTATTGGTCGCTTCTGGACACCAGTTACTTCCGCATTCCAGTCTTCCAATGGAGGTCTATGGGAGTATCGCAACTCTCTTTCTCAACGGCTCTGGTTAAATCGAGGTATTTTCGCCCTCTTTTTCATACGCCTCAAAAACAACGCACATCTGTTTGCTTATAAAAGACAAAGCACCCCCCCCCCACACACACACAATAAACCGGTCGATTTGACCTCCCATTCATGGATCTAAAGCAAACCGTGCGGGACGAGTTACGTACGGAAGTTTTACCCAGATGTATGCGTATGAGTAACAGTGATAAACACCAGCGGTGACGTTTAACAACGCGTTGTTGCTGGAAAATTAGTCACCAGTGTCCCAATGTTTATTAATATATATTAACGTAATTTAAAGTATTGCATAAAGTAAATTCTGCAATTCTTCTGCAAGATTAATTATTTACGGTTCGTATTTGCGTATTTAAGTCACTGCTCGTCCCGTTACGACTTTGCGTAAAACAAAGACGTTTAGAAGAGACGTGTTTACACTCCAAATACGTAAACAGAGATCACATGATACTTAACAACTCCCCTTATTGGTGAACGCCATTAGTCATTGCAGCATTATGTACAGAAACCAGACAGAAACAACCGTTTAATAACAAATGTTACTAATGTATAAGAGTGTGTAAATCTTAATGACTTTAATCATTTTTTTAAAAGAGTAATCTTACCTAATTACTTGTGTGTCAGACACTGTTAGCGTCGTTTGCGGAACCCCCCAGAGTGGATGGGCTGGGTAATTAATGCGGTTCTGTGATTATAATAATGAGGAAAATCCCGCATGATCCGCCTGTGAACTTTGAGATGCGCGCGTTTCTTTCGGGTAAGTAAAATGTGCATGCGCTGTTTTTAAAAATACTGGGTAAGTCAAATGTACATGTATTTAAATGTGTTAAGTCGCTGTCAATGTGAAAGGGCATTAGTACAGTCGGGTAACAGGTGGTATGCCACCTGAATAACGCTGATGATACAGGATATGTAGTTCATAAATAGCATGTTTTACAGTTTCATAATAATCCGATAGAAAAACGTTTTCCACAGGTCGTGAGTGCAGTTCTTTAAAAAACAAGCGTTCACGATTTTAACCATATAATACAAACTTCAACTTGCAATTCTACACAGTATAGATCGCAGCTACCGTGTCCTACAGTCCCAACATGCATTGCGTTGCTGACGCCACGTGACCAGTCTGCTTGCGTATAGCGTGATGCAGCAGCCATAAATTCATTAAACTACTCCATGAGAAGCTAGGTAATTGAAAAATAGCTTGCAGGCTCAGACTGTCGCGATGCTGTTACATCACATCACACCACACAAATACAGCAAACATTTTCAGACATTGCTGCTGCTTTCTGTTTGCTTAGTTTTTACTAGCACGTGTTTGTTTGAGTTGAATTCACATAAAGCACGTTCGCTAAGTGACCAGAACCTCTGAGAGAAGCAGAACAGTGTGTATTGTGAGTGTGGAAAAGCTGTTCAATTGATGTTCCGTCATTGTGATTGTGCCCCTACCACGTTTTTCCAGGCCATGTGAGAAATAAACAGAGAGAATGATTTATCAATGAACTATTCTTGTGTGGTACTGCCTTTACAATGATTGGGATTCTTTCAAGGCATATTTTTGAATTCTTTTTTTTATTTATTTAGTTTTGCGCTTGTGTCTGAAATGCAGTCGACATGTGATGTGTTTTGTGTCGAGGTTTCTTTACAGCAGCTGTGATTGGTGTATCATCATCAGCGCTGAGGAAATAAACCCGTGTCACGTGTCAGGCGCGGATGACCTCACGGCGCAGTAGCTGCTTTCACTTTTGATTTTTGTCTGTCATAAGAACGTTGCCGATCTTCTGCTGTGACGGCATTTCAGCCTGTGGTTTTTTTTGGAGTAAGTTGTGTTTTTCTATTCGGTTTTATAAATGTTTAATGTACAAATGTAATTGAATTGTAATTTAATAGACTTGCTCTTAAACATTTACATATTATCCGTGTCCCCTTACACTTGTCTTTTAGTTTACCAGTTTTGGTGCTAAAGTGTGGAAGTGTGGCTGGGCTTCAGACTACTCATAGAGCCAGAACTATGTGGATATAAAACAGTGATGCCCAGTTTAACAACAATAAAAAAAAACATTTGTCCCGATTAAGATTGTATAGTAATATCCTAAATTGCTTGGATGATTTTACAGAAATGGAAACGACCCAAAACACAGATTTAAATGTGTTAGTTATTAGGTATTAGTTCCATGTTTGCCGTTCCTGTGATGCAAATTGAGAAATGCAGAATTAGCTATAGCCTAGCTTTTCATTTGGCTTGTTGTTCTGTTCTGCATGTAGAAATAAAATATGACAAACTCAGACTTAATTTGTTGCTGTTAGAATCTCAAACTATTTCAAGTGTTTAGTTCTATATCAGCTTTATTTAAATATCAGTTTCATTTTTATCTGAACAGGACTTAGGTGATGGGGAGTCCCATGTTGGTCCTAAAGGAGTTACTTTTTGTAGTTTGTGTGGTTTAAAGGAAAAAATTAACAAAACTTTGCTTCATTTAGTCCCCCATATTCTTTCTCAAAAGCTACATTTCCTGTCATGGCAACTTCTGGTGGAGACAGCAGTGTCCTGGAGGAGGAGCTGACTTGCCCCGTATGTCTGGAGCTTTACCGTGACCCCCACCTGCTGCCCTGTGGACATAATTTCTGCTTGCCATGCCTGCGCAGACTTAAGGGCCGCTCGGACCACCGCCGTCTGCGATGCCCGGAGTGCAGACAGAGTCACCGCAATTCCACCAGCTGGCAGAAGAATTTCAAATTGGCCAACATTGCTGACAGCTTCCGCCGGCACCAATCAGAACGCTCTAAACACAGTGGGGGCAGTTCATCCCACACAGCTGCAGAGGTGCACTGTGATTATTGCCCAGTGGATGACGGAAAAGAAGAGAAAGATCCCAAGGCTGTCAAAACCTGCCTGAAATGTGAAGTGTCCATGTGCCCCAAACACCTTCAGCCACACTTGGAGCTCCCAGCTTTTCGAGAACATCCACTGGTGGAACCTCTGAGTGACATGAGGAAGCGGAAGTGTGTGGAACATGACGAGATGTTCCGATACTACTGTGTGGACGAAAGACTTTTTCTGTGCAATGCCTGCACCATAGAGGGAACACATGCTGGACATTCGATTAAAACACTGAAGAATACCATGAAAGATATGAAGGTATGGCTGTGATGCAGGTCTATAATTCACCCACTTCAGGCTGCTCAGTCAAAAATAGCATAAAGAATAAGTTCACCTTAAAATGAAAATTCTCTAATTTTCTCATCCACATTTCGAGTGTATAGGATTTTTTCCTCAGATCAACACAGAGTTTTATTAAACAATATAATGGCTCTTCTCAGCTTTATAATGGCAGTGAATGGTACCCATGATTTTGACGCTGCAAAAAGTGCATTTATCCATCATAAACATTATCCAGACTCCAGGGGTTTAATAAATGCCTTTGGAAGCAAAATACGTTTGTGAAAAAAAACTAATGAATTTTCATTTTAAGGCGGAAGGTTTCTTTAAAAGGTGCCTTTATAGAAATAATTACAGTGCAATAAATACATCTACAAGACTACGATGCTTAGAACCTTTTCAGTTGAAATCTATGTAAAAGATAGGGTTACACCTGCACATTAGGGTTAATATTGATGTTTTTATCAGTCTCTTGTTCTTTGTCTTTTCATCTGTAGGTTTATCTTGACATTCAGCTGCACAAGGTAAACAGGAAGATCATAAGGGCAGAAAAAAAACAACTGGAGCAAAAAGAAATTGAGCGACAGAACAAGGTAAATCAATAGATACCCACAATTCATGGATTAAAAACACTGCCCCCTCTTAACATCCCACATCACTCTAATTTTAGTTCTAAACATGTCTGAAAAACTAAATATGACCCTTACTACAATTAGTTTAACTTCTCTCATACCGTTTGTGCTGTGGATATTCAGTTTCATTTTATTTCTACAGCACTTTACCCAGTGTGAATTGTTTCAAAGCAGCTTTACAGAAAATATTTAAGTCCAAGAAAGTTATTTAAATTTTTAATAAAATTTAATTTTTAATTAAAAATATTTATACCTGTAAGTACCCATAAACAAACAAACGTGAAGCTATAGCAAAGCTAAAGATCAGATTTGGTTAGATGGACCAGTTCTTATGGTGTTAAGCTGCATAAGTGCAGGCAGTATAAGTCATATTAAAATGGTGAGATATACAATGTATAACATTGAAGGAAGACACTAGCATTGTGGCAGAGAGTTGTGCACATACATGCATCTCTCATCACTCCAGAAACATCTAGAAATATTTGCTGTGCTGTAGGCCTACCTGGATGACACGGATCAGCACCTGGACTCATTCCGGGAGACGTCGATTGCACATTTGGATGCGTTTCTCTCCTCAGTTCGAGCATGTGTCGGCACATACGATGTTGAGCAGTGTTCTGGAATCCAGCAGAACCTGAGCAGGATAGCACAAGATCAAACGCGTCTACAGGAGGTTCACTCAGGCTTGAAGAGACTTCTGCAGGAGAATGACCCTTTTCAGTTCATTAGAGTACGGGTCACACACACATGCTCATACCACACAACAGTATAATATTCGCAAAAGTAACATTCATCTGAATTGAGCACTTCTGGTCTGACAGAGTAAAGAAGCTCATAGTTCTGTTTTTCTTTTCCTCTAGGGTTATAATTTATCAGTGAAGAGGTAGGAGTTTTATTTGACAAGCGCGTTTACCGAGCCTATGTTTGGCTGTGTGTTTAAACGCATGTTTGTTTGTTAGGTACCGGAGGATGTTAGGAAAGCCACTGTTTTTTCCTGATGAGCCCACAATGGACACTGAGCCACTGTACGACATTGTGGAGGGAAAGATGGCAGAGTTCATCGCCGAATTGCGCCAAAATGCCAGCACGCTAATTAACACCGTCTGTGAGTTTCTCTCTGCTCAGTTGATCACAAATACAAGTGGAAATATAGCTGCAATTAGCAAAATGGCTGACCATGAAACATCGGAAATTGTTTGACTTGGCATGCCTGAAAGTATTTAGTGAGACCACTAATGAGGCCACAAAAGTTCCCAAGGGTTAAAAAAATTCTTATCTCGACAACAGTAGGTGGTGCTGTGACAAAACTGTGCATTTACCTTCGGGGCATGAATGTGATAACATGCCAAGTTTTGTGTTAATACACAAAAGCATGCCAAAGACACAGCCTCGTATCCATTTGTACATGCTTGCCATAAAGTTTGTAGACATGGTATACAAGTACAGTAAGGGGGATTTGGTGTATACAAATTCCCTAACTTTTTGTCAGGAGTGTCTCTAGATGCTACATACCAAATTCCATTTAAATTGGACAACCACTGTAGAAGGAGTCCAATAAAGGTTTTTCAGAAATTTCCGAATAGTGGAAAAATAAGATGATTTCATAGGGTGTGTTGGAACCAACATAAGCCAAGGAATCGGAGTAAAAAATGGAAAAACAAAACTAACAGATGCAATAATGTATTGATAATATAAAAAAGCTGCAAGCAGCAATGATGGGCCCAAGCACTATAGTTCCATCGCCACCTGGTGCTTCTCAGAAAATGATGCATAGTTGTCACATGCCTGAAAGTCTGAAAAGTTGCCAGTTGGCGGCGCTATAACTGTGTCCCAAAATAGCCACATCATTGTGATCAGCCCACAACACCAAACATTTACCATGTAGATCACTCAATGCATGCAGAAGATATGATCCACTCTTCCTGTTTCCATTTATTGCCATAAGTTGATTGTTTTACTATGGCAACAATGTTTGAGATATAGTTTAAAGTGACTTGGGTACATTTAAGAGGACCCTTTTGAACACTGTTTTAAGTGACATACTTCCATGACCAGCTGATGGCATGATGGCTGTGATTCACAATAGCCACCTGTTTG
The DNA here is from genome assembly GCA_036877575.1 of Botia almorhae. Lineage (NCBI taxonomy): Eukaryota > Metazoa > Chordata > Actinopteri > Cypriniformes > Botiidae > Botia > Botia almorhae. The sequence continues at coordinate 20,457 of JAZGTJ010005410.1, read as the reverse complement.
TCATCAGTCCCTAGGACCAAACATACAACTCAAGACCACATTTACACATAGCCGGGTATTTAGAGAAACGAATATTTCCTCCCCTCCGTTTTCAATAATAACATTGTGCACACAACATCATTTTCAAAAAAACTTGTCATTTATATCAACCCGCATAAATGCGCCGTCGAGCGCCATAATAACTAGGCCAAACCTATGGGTGGCAGTATAGGGAAAAGAAAAAAGCCATGCAAGCCAATCAAAATCCTCAGATCCGTAGCCAAACAAACTGTAAATAGGGCGCTCACATGACGTTAAGCATTTTCTGGCGCATAATGTGACGTTTGAGAACCTAAAACCCCGTTTCTCCCAGTTGACACGGCAACACATAACCGGCGTTATCAGAAATCTCCACTTTGGCCCGAGTTTTTAGAAATAATCGTTTTCTAAAAAACGGGGTTTTCGTGTAAATGAGAGGCCAAACCGCAGGGAAATATATGTGTCTTCCCTTCATGTAAACGGGGCCCAAATTTCAACGAAATCACTCAATGCACACAGAAGATATTAGCCCCTTTCTGTTTCTGTTTTTTGCCATAGATCTATTGTGACGCTATGGTAACATTGTTTGAGATATCAAAAGTCCTTTCTTAATTTAGCATCCTAAATATCTTTGCATAATGTTTGCCAAATTTGATGACAAATTTGATGTGTTACCATGGCAACATTTGGTAAGATCACATTCTTTTAGAGCATTACATCAGCCATGTCTCTACATTATTCTGACCAAGTCTGAAGTGACTTGGTTGAGTGTAAGTTGACTCTTTTATCTATTGCCAGGTGGTGGCGCTATGACCGTGACTCTCAATAGTCTTAAAACATGACCTTCATGAACCATACCAAATTTCGTAACTATATACATTCATGCGTTCCTCCTGTGATGACACATCCCGAGTTTTTCCCCTGAGTCACAACATTCTCCATGAACATTAACATTACATGGCTCCTACACATTCTTCTTGAATTTAGTTTTTATTTATTAATAAAATTATTTAGTTATTATTTTGACAGTTTTTTTGCTTTTTTATTTTTTTTACAGTAAACCTCACTTTATTTTGTCTGACAACATTGTGGTAGATTTTTGTTAAAAAACTAAATAGCTAATAGACCAATGGGGTTGCGGTTATACCTTGAACAAAAAGACGTTGATTATATATTTCATTGACGTTTGCATTTGAAGGCCATTTTGAGGGGGGAGACGGAGAGGAGGAGGAGGAGGAGGGAGATGAAGGAAGCTTTGATGATGAGGACAATGACAGCGGCAGTGAGGAGGAGATGAGGAGTGAGGAAGAGGGGCAGAACAGCACAGGACCAGAGTCCACAGATGAAGAGTACACACCTGAGGAGGAGGAGGACGACGATGACGAGGAAGATGAGGAAGATTAGTGCTGCTGTCAGACTTTACCAGTCCCCCCTTGGTTCTCTTTAGACCCGTTTGTGAGTGCATGAATGTGTGTATGACATTTTCATGAAATGATTTCTTAATTTCTCATTAAATGTTACATTTGAGAGTATCTTGTGTGTTGCACCCAAGATATTTACACAATAATAATTTTGATGCAGAGATTGTACTGATGGTTGTATCTTTGTGACAGTATTATTTGAGATCTTTTTAAGCTCAGGGTAACGTGGATGTCGCTTTGGAGTGGACTTAATTTGCACTTGTTTTTTCCTATTCCTTTTGTCAATATATAAAAAAATTTAATAGTCCATTTATCAGAGAAAGTGATGTATTGGAAAATAAATTATAGTTTTGCATAATTCATAAAATAGCATCGTGACTGAACATTAACAAATGATTTTCACTGAACGTTAATAAATGTTGTGGTCACTAAATATTTACCCTAGGATTTGTCAGTTTTGATTCACTTTATCCGTGTTCCATGTTTTAGAAAAATAGTAATTAATTAATGGGTGGGGTCCTAGTCATGCTCCTGATGCATCTGTTGCAGTTAAAAGAAGGATCAAAGCCCTTCTTAAAAGCCCTTCTCAAAAAACAGCCTTACATACATAGCGGTAGGTTAGCAAACATAATTTAATATACAATTTAATATTTATATATTTAAGCACAATGACAAAATGGCATAATTTCTGTTTAGCCTAATTTACTCAGAGAAGCCACACTCTAAATATATTTAACAAACATATTTCCATACTGAGTTTTCATAACTTTGCTTTCATTGCAACATGACAAAAAGAATATGACAGAAAAATTGCTGACAGTGTTCTGTCTGTGAAGGTTTCAAGTTCAATGTCAGAGGAAAAAGAGAACATCTGCAGTCCACAAAGCAAAACATTAAAGTGTTGATTCAAGCAGTAATCCACTGAGTAAAAAAGAAAATCTATAATAAACAAGGTGCTGGACTACACTACGTCAATCAGTTCTGTTTCATTCATCTGTTTAAACACAACTGCCATGCAATGACTACAAAGAATATACAGAACAAAATAAGTCCTGTCTAAAACTGACCACTGAGCTGATTATAGTCATTATACTGATTTCCAAACACCTATTTTACCTACCAGCACTGCAATAACACTTCAGTTGAACACAACCCAACCTCCAGAAGAACAGAATAAGATGCCTTCAAAACATCACTGGTGCACACAAACACTGCAGGACCGTCAGCTAAAGACAACAAGCCCTACAGATCTACAGAATCGTATTTGCAAGTGATGCAAATTCAGATGAACCAAATTCGGCTGGCACTTTATTGTGGCATTACAGCCTGTAAACATTACAAGCTGGTATGGGCACAAGCACTTTGCATGTGCTTTATATTTTTGACAAATTTAGATTTTGCTACAAATATGCATAAAGTGTATAATCAATACATATGATATATGACTATATATATAACAATAAATCTATATCTAAATAGATCTAAACTACCATGTTTGATTTATCATTAGATTCTTCTCTATGGTTTCCATCTTATCGTCACAGCAAAATAAAATCAGATCTCACATGAACAGATCCCAGTTATTTTTCACCCTAAATAAAATCATACAGATTTAGCAAGATTACAGGTTTTTTTAGGACTATTAATATTTTGGCATTATTGTATCATGTTCATAATACTTTAAACCCCCTTCAGCTGTCAGTTGTCTACTGTACGGCACAAACATCTCGTTCATATTACTGTAATGCAAACAATTCAATGATTTAAATTGTAAAGAACACTTGTAAAGTACAACTGTAAGTTATTGTAGTGTTTGTACTGTTTATAATATATGCTGACTAAAAACACTGTCCTGGCAGGATTATGTTCAATATTGTAAAATTACAGTAATTAGAATGAAATTTTGTTCACACCCATATTTCACTATCATTTTTGATGTACCTTAATTTATTACAATTCATCCCATTTTTATAAACTGTACTCCAACACCATCAGGATCACTCTTAAAATCTTTCCACTATCTTAGTTACAGCTTCACGCCACATCAACTCTTGTTTTGTTGCAATCTCTATGCAAACTGTCCTTCTCCATCTCAAAACCCCACAGGAAATTTAACAACATGGAAAATATTCGTCTTTAAAGGTTTTCTTGCATGTACAGCCAGTGGCCTCTGAAATAAACTAAAATTTCACAACATAACAAAGGCATTTGTCTACAACACCTTAAGAACAAGTGTAACTAAGAACAACAAGTATTTGGAACACTAAAACGGAAAAAAAACAAACAGACAATTATGAAGTTATCAAAACAAAATATCATAGGGAAGGATCTTGAGCCCTACATTAAAAGAACTGACACATCTCGGCTGACCATCACACATACTTTTACAATTAAAAATGGGTGTTCACCCCGTATCTAGTTATTAAACATACAATTGCATTAAATAAATTAATCAAAAAACATTTGTAAATCCACAATAAACTATATGTACAATTTAAGTGGAGACCAAAACTTATGCATGAACAAAAATGGATCTCACAAAGAGTCATATTTTAACAGAGTCAAATGAAAATCTGAAAATGAAAAATGCTTTAGCACATTTTTAAAATAATGTGAAAAAAACATTTTCAATAATTAAATAAAAAATCATATTTAGCCAATCAATACCAATTTTCATAATTTATCTTAATGGTCTTAAACATAGGTGAGTATTCTTTATTCAAACTATAATATCTTTTTCTTATGGAGTGAAATATGACCCAGACAATTCTTTTATGAGATTCAACCATGTTTTGTTTTTCTTCAGTGAGATTTCAGTGCTTTGTTTTTTTCTGCTAATATTTGAACAGAAAGTAGAATAATCACCTTAAGTGTTACGCCAATAGCATGTCTGGCTTTTGCAGCATTATCAAGGCTGATATGTTTTTAATACTATAACATCCAATTTGACAATCAAATGACAAAGATTATAATGTATTTGTTCTTATTTTGCCGAACACAGAAGTGTCTACAGAATTGCATGTAGTTTCATAAATGACAAAAATTTGTCCCCAAGCGAAAGATGCAACACATGCATGCACAGTGCCCAATATTCTCTGCATAGGGAAGGGACAATGACACAGAATGACACAAGGTTTTACACTGCGAAGAAAAAGGCCTCTGATGCCACTGAGCTTTGCTTCTTTCCTGTTGGATGAGGAAATTCATCGTCATATGCCTCTTGCATTTAAACAAGAAACACTAAAAATGTTCACTAAATATGGCTTTTCCAAAGCTCTAGTCTCTTCCAAAATTCATCTTATTATGAAATTATTGTAAGAGCAAAGCACAGTGCTGAAGAGGCCCTTGATATATACAAATCTATACTTGTTTGCTGGTCTGGGGAAGGTTTATGTTTGGTTGCTATAAGTAACATTAGCATATTAAGAGCCAATCTAAAATCAAATATCAGAATTCAGACTGAAATGCGCTGAATTCCTGAAGGACAAACAAACATAACCAACCATGACATCACTGAACAAATTGACAAAAAGAAAATTAAGACTGGTTATAGTCTTAATTGGTCATCATTTAACTGATCTGAAGAGTTTTAACCATATGTGCCAGGGAGACAAACTCCTTTTGGACGTCACCAAAGTCACAATGTCACACACACCAAAATTCACAAGATGATATCTTTACACCATTAAGAAAATTCAATACAACAATAACAAAAACCCTAGAATAAATAGAATAAATATAATGTATAGTGTAGTCTGTTTTCAAGGAGAAGGGATCAGTTTTGTCTTGAATAGATCTGGATTCAAACTTTATAATCTTTAAGATGAAATTAACGGACAGTTCGGAAAAATTAAGTCAATTTCTCACCCTCACGTCATTCCTAAACATTAGACTTTATTTTTGGAATACTAAAAGAAAAATGTAACAGAATGTTTGTGCTGCTCTTTTCCGTGCAATGAAAGTGGATGCTGACCAGCGGCCTGTGAAAAACAGACCAAAAGTTGTCATTTTTCATCCTAAAGGGCCTCACATGTGCCATGACTGAAGGGATGCATTACATTTAAATATGCAGAGCAAATATTTGTACTAGTGACTAAAATGACATTATTTATTATAAGACATGCTAAACAAATTTTTTAACAAATAATGCATTCGATTTTTCTGTTCCTCACACACATATAAAACAGGAGTCATATGGATTACGTTTATGGATGTCTCCAGTCCACATCTGCTTTGATATGGTGTGGACAAGAGTGGCACAAACATTCTTTAATGTTTGCTGATTTGACTGACTTTACTCAGTTGAAAGGATTAAGAGGGTTAAAATGTTTATTTAGGGTCATCTGCTATTTTGTTTTTCTAAACATTCTAGACTAAAGAAAAAAGTTTAACATGGATTTAATGTTTCATTAACGTTTTAGCGCCTAACTGCACATCTTCAATAGAAGCACAAAACAACAATTTTGAGTCATAGAAACTGTAAGTAAACGATGCATGCGGTCCTCATGCGTAGGTGGAAATGCAGATGCATTAAAAACACGCATAACACCCTAAAAACATCTCGGGTTTATATAGAGAAAACAACAGTCTGCTAAAGGCTGAGCAGCAACACAGTGATCAAGCAAATTTAGAGTTTAAACAGTCTGTCAGCAGATGGCGTAAAAAACTAACAAACAGAAAGAATATATTTATTATCACAGCACTATCTTGCCGTGATAGAATGGAATATAGACACATGAAGATGTGTCTATATCCATTACTTGCTTATTAAAATACACTTTTATGATAAAGATGCAAAGTAATAGTATAAATAGAAAAAAACTAATACACTGAAAAATGATACACTGTTTGGATTTCTGATATACATTTTATAATCAGAGATACATACAGATTTTTGGCCATGTAGAGCAGTGTATAGATATTTATTGACTGTTATACCTGTTATATTCCTATTTTAGTGGTAGCTATCAGAATACAGACTTAAAGCTTGTAATTCTGTCCTAGTGTTTCACATAGTGGATTATAAGGAGACACTAAAATAGTTCACATTAGTAGTCAAATTTAACTATTTGAATTTTTAACAAAAATATATGCCTTCTATTTTCTAATGCAAATACTGCAGACATGGAGTACAAAGTGAATATGTGAGTTTACAGAGTTTTATGTCTCTCCCTATTCATTTTGTCTTCTACCATGTTCTAATTTTTTTCCATAGATATTTTTATAGTCCCATGATACTACTTTATAATGTATAAGGTAAACACCTAATTTTACCCACCATACTATTTTTTCGGTTGTTCGACACAGATGTCATTCACAACAATCTTTTTATAAGACTGCTGTTGTTTGTTAAGAAATTATGACTAATTGATAATGTAATAAACTATATTTTCTTTAATAAGTAAATCTAGAAATATAAAAAGCAATAATCATCATCTACTTAGGTAAGTGCATACCCTGAAATAATGCATTATATATCTAAAGAAGGCAAATATTGGCTTTCTAAGTGGCAATCACACAAATTCAGAGATGAAAAATTAGTAACTTCTGTCTTATTTTTTTTCCTTTTTAAAGGGAATCTATTGACCTCAGGTCGACCCATATTACTAGCATTACTAGCATAACTAGCTAGGGCAAATGTGGCTTGAGGAACAGCTGTCTAGTGGCTAGATTAGTTATCTTGACTAGATTTACACCAGTTAGCCCAGTGGCATATGAAAAGATTACTTCAAATAAACTTTCTAATGCACACAAGTGTGAACAGACACACAATGACATCCCAACACTCAGCATGAACCCTTCACTGTACTGCAAGTCTTTCTGCAGCTGTCTGTCTGTTTTGCTTTCTTTTGTCCTAATTTTCCATAATTCGTGTGCCTCCATGGCTTGGGCGGAGCTGTAGAGCATCTTGGCAAACTAATTGGCTGTTTGGCTTCTGTTCTGTGGAAGATGTGAGATGAAGTGGGTGAGGCAGTGGGTGTGGTTTAGTGATAATGACAGGCATGATGAAGTGCCAAGGATGAGGTGCAAAGGACATGAACTGTGACCTCATGCTTTCTTTGGGGGAGGGGCCAGTTTGATGATCTCATCTTCAGAGGGCTGGCGAATGATATCTGAAACAGAAAGACACAGACAGAAAGAGAACTTTTAAAAATAGATGTTTGTTCATGGAACAGCAGGCATGTATCTTACATTACATATTAAGCATATGTCACAGCCATATATATGTCATTTGTTTTACATGTAATTGCAAGTCAGCATGTATTATTTTGATGAGGATTTGTACCCTTGTATTTTTTTGCAGAAGGAATACGTGTGAGTTTGGTGTCGATCTCGTCATCTTCAGAGATCTTCAGCACAGTTGTGCGGTACTCGATGACTCGGGTCAAAAGGTCAGGTCGCCGGGAGATCTCAAAGATGTGTTCAATGTAATACAAGTTATCTGCACACAACAGAGAAACAGAAGAGAACTGCCATGGACAAACAAAGCATACAATAAATGAAGGGAACGTTCAGCCAGAAATGAAAAGGTGTCATGATTTATTTATTTTGCTCAACTCCATGTAACCATCTTTCTCCATCTGCATGTTTTCAAACATGCCGCACCAGATTTAAGGTCAGTGTTGCTGGTTGCGGGCATCTTAACCAGCACTATACATGTTCTTTGTTGTTCAATTCAGTGTTCTAGATTAATAGGTTAACAGGACAAAGAAACGTACCCTGAGCCAGTTTGTCATTTTTCTCCAGGTAGCTGAACCAGTCTTTGGAAGAGGTGATGGAGTTGCTCTGGTCTTCAGGGATGTCATCCTTACAGGCTGATTTTAGCTGCTCCAGATCTTCATTAGTGATGTTCTCAGACAGGTCATTCAAGAGCAAGATATACTCCGACATACTCTGGACAACACAGACAGGTAAGTACAAACATACATCTGTGAGCTGTGCTGCATTTATTAGCCTTAAGTTTCAGCAGATTGCAGACAGAAGCCCCAGGTCACAGCAGATCCCTTCAAAATGTGAATCACCCTAAAAATAAAAAACAATGTTTGCCAACGCATACAATAAGGTGTGTGAATTGTACAGCAGGTCCGTGTCTCTCTACCGCCATCTAGTGGAGTCCCTGAACAGCAACATGCCAACAGCAAATCTATCCACTTTCACAATGTTTCAAAAATATCTGTCTCCTAAACCGCTTTGTATTTTGGCAACACAAGTGTACAGATGACAACAAGCACAGTGCAGCCTGTCTGCAGCGATGCATTCACTGTGATGGCAAACAAATCAAACTGAACAGCTCTGCAGTTTCCAGCCCACACAAGAACAGAGGTCTGAGGAAACTGTCAGATCAAGAGCCAAGATGTATTGTAACAATGTATTATTTGTGCAGTGTGGCCATGATTGTAACAGTGCAAACATTCTGCATTAATACAGTGTCAGATTATGAGAATTTGTCCAATATATCATCAACTTCAATACCACTGATCAAAATGATGTGTTTGTTGTCAGAAATGGGAGGCATATAAAGGCACCCTACATACACACCCTCTCACACACCCAAACACTTCACATCTGCATGAAGAGCGCAGACATGCTGCCGTTTATCTGCAACTGTCAGTCACTTGCATCATCTGTAAACTGTGCTGATCTGCTGTTGACCTAAATACAGCAGCTGCAGTTCCTGAACCAGCTGGGAGAGAGAGCAAGAGAGAGAAATTTAAAATTTTAACAAACCTTTATTACAGTTATTAAAAAACTTAAACAATCCATACCTATCTAAAAGAGGCCATACAATTACAGCTCTACCATCACATTACAATTATCACTCACAAACACACAACACACCAATCATTTTTAAAAAAAACAAACTCTCATCAATAATTTCACACAGAGACCCAAGACAAAAGATCCCCCATATCTTTATTATACCGAAAATCAATTACAATAATAGATTTCACAAAATTAAAAAACAATTTACAAATCACTATTTGTATTTCATTCAAATTTAATTTCTCTTATCATAAATCATAAATGTGTCACGGAAACACCAGGTTCTTCCACCAATCAACATTCACAATCACCTGAGTTTTAACCACGCACACCTGACCGTCATCCCGTTAATCACCAGCACAACACTATAAGAGCACACAACTCACAGGGTTACATTGTCTGGTTTCCACTTTGGAAAAGGAATGCTAAGCTACTTACCTGAATCCACGATTCCAAGCTTCCCGATCTCCTTCGTCTCCCATATGTGCTCCTGTGTCTGTGTTCTGTCTACTTACCTGCATCTAGCATCAGAAACCAGTTCCTGGATATCCATCAGCCACTCCACCATCACCCAAACTTGGTAAAACAGATCCCATCTGTCAGCATCTTCATCTGTTTTTAAAAGGACTTAATATTTACCAGTACTCACCTGCTTCCAATTCCATTCATTTATATGTACAATAAATCCGCCTGTTTGGTTTTACTTATATCTGTATCTTGAGTCTGACTTACCGCTACAGAAGACCAGACCATAACATCATACACCAAACAGGCGTAGATCCGTTCCAGGAGCTGGTGGATTCACTTCGTTGATGGATTCATTCTCAAGTCCCTGTTAACAGGTCGAGTGCTCCAATGAGTGAATCGCTGTGGCAGCAAGATGGACTGATCACGGATGACCCGTAGGAGATACTTTAATGCGTGAGCAACTGTACCAGTGCTCAGTGCAGTTGCATCTTCAAGTGATACAAGGCTGTATGGAGGAGAGTCAATGCCAAAACCCATCATTCTCATCCCACCAGCCAGAGCTTCTCAGCCCTTAAAAAAACCACAACAAGTGTGGAACCAGCGAAGCTTTCAACACAATTGTATCAGAGAAAGGTTCATTACTCTTCAAATCAGATCTCAATGAGGACCTCTGCTGGTGAAAGTGAGGGAAAGCGCTGTCGCAAAATGTCACAACAAACGCATTAATCCCAGAAGCAAAAATGAATTAATAGATAGATTAATAAATTACTGAATCAATATATAAATTACATGAAAAGAATCTGTTCCCTTGCATACGCCTAGAAACTCAAAACAAAGATATTTTTCCTGTTTGTAAACAAATAAAACAACTAAAAATGAATGGAGGAAATAAATAAATGCAGGTGCATGCCCACAACCTATTATTAACAGCTAGTGAAGGGGTGTCAAACTCATTTTGGTTCAGGGGTTCATTATTTTATATTTATGTATGAAAAGTGCTATACAAATAAAATTATTATTATTAAATTATTATTATTATTACCTATAAATAACAATAAGTCCATGTTTTTTTCCTTTGTTTTCGTGCAAAGAAGTACAAGTACATTAGAAAATCTACATATTTAGTGAAATATCCTTTTACAAAACATATCACGAACAACCTCAGATTTGTGTTTGCACAAATACAAAAAACAACTTTAATTCAAAGGTATTTGGAACTGAAAAATACAGTATTGCACTTTAAAATTTATGGCATTGCATGTATATGACTTACAATAAATTGCACATTTTTTAACTATTTCTACAGCAAGAATTCATTTTCACAGAACTGCATTCTTTAAGTGCAATCAGTGTCTGAAGCAGCATTTTAAGGAGTTAGTTATGTCTAGACTACTTTGTTTTTGCTCCTGAAACTTGGCATCTTTTGGTCTGCACAAGTGCATCAATATCATTTACATTCAGTAATTTAGCTGACGAATTTATCCAAAGCGACTTACAAATGAGGACAAGGAAGCAATTTCAACAACTATAGGGGCAACAATGAATAAGTGCTATAAACAGGTCTCAGGTTTTCCAACACAGTGTAAGCCAGATTTTTTTTCTTTATAATAAAATAAGCAGAAGTAGAGGTAGTGGCGGTGTGTTAGTTGATTAGTTAAGAAAGTGAAGACGAGATAATTGAGTTTTTAGTAGTTTCTTGAAAACAGCTAGTGAATAGCTAATCACCTTAAATGCAAACAACAGAGCCTTGAATATGCGAGCAGCTACTGGCAGCCAGTGCAACTGGATGAACAAGGGAGTGACGTGTGCTCTTTAAGGCTCGTTAAAGACCACTCTAGCTGCTGCATTCTGAATGCCCCATCAATCTGGATCGAAAAGTTATGATGAAGAGATAGGTTTGATGAAACTGCAACCATTTCTGTTTTCTGTTCAACTCAAGGTTGAGTTGAAGGTGATGGTCCTTCATCCAACACGATATGTCCATCAGGCAGGCTGAGATGCAAGTCGGTACCGTTGGATCATCAGGGTGGAAAGAGAGGTGGAGCTGGGTGTCATCAGCATAGCAATGATAGGAAAAGCCATGTTTCTGAATGAAAGATCCTAGAGACACCATGTAGATGGAGAAGAGAAGTGGTCTCATAACTGAGCCCTGGGGCACCCCAGTGAGTGTCTAGATGTTGCAGGTTGGACACCTCTTCCCTCCAAGACACCCTGAACGACCTGTCAGAGAGGTAAGATTTGAACCACCGGAGTGCGGTACCTGTGACGTCTAGTGATTTGAGCATAGTCAGCAGGATCTGGTGGTTTACAGTGTCAAAAGCGGCTGACAAATCCAGTAGGATAAGAACTGACGATTTGGAGTCCGCTTTAGCCAGTCTGAGATCGACACTTGTTGATTACACACCAAGCACACATAGGTTTACCATTCATGTCTGTAAATAAATAGGAAGCGGTCAATTTCTCTTGGAAAATTCTACACTCTGTATCAACGTTTCTCATTTTTGACAAAGACATTTTGGCTAATGAGGGTGTGAAGGGGAGTAGAAAATAAGGCAGCCTAAGTTTGGCCACGGCAACCACAACTCAAACCTATCTAGTTTGTTTTGCAATTGTAAACATTTCGTAAAGGCCTATTCTAATTTATTTTACAAGCAAATTACAAAGACAAAATTTAAACTAAACAATTTACACAAGAACTTTGTTTCATGTTTGTGAATTTTTCAATGAAAATTTTCAATGACCTTGCAGAGCTCGCCATGTTCACAGGTTAGCAAAGCTGCTGAAGTGGCGCATTCACGCAAACTGATATGGACTTTGCAGACGTGGATTAATCAGGATCCTGGCTTTGTCTAGGCTGGGATCGCGCTTTGCCAGGATCCTGACTGTTTTGTTACGTGTCAGAGTGCGGGCTTAGACTCCGACTCATTCCACATTGTTCAAGTTTCGATTTGAGTCGGAGTTTAAACTCGCGCTCTGGGTGTGCGTTACGTGTGGAAGCACATGGCTAATTGCATATTCATTAGCCATGTGCTCTCCAGTCTTGTGTCATTACCCCGCCTCCTTGTTCCCTCGTTTCGGTTAATGTCGCGCACCTGTTGCTTTCATTTTCCCCTGTGTATTTAATGCCCTCGTGTTTGCTGTCTTGTGCCGGTTCGTGTTGTTCATTTGGGACGTTGTTACATCGGGATGTTGTTCCTTGGATATACGTTGATCGAGTGTGCTCACTACTCACGAGAGCTTTGTTCCGTTGCTTGTTTCGTTGTTTGGTGTTGTCATAGCCCGTTGTGTCCTTATCTGTCATTGTTTATTGGAACTTGTCTTAGTCTTGTCTTGTTCTGTGTCCAGCGTTTTCCGTCTAGTTCCTTGTTTTGAATCTTAGTCTAGTCTGTGTTATATGTTAATTGTTTCTACCAAGTTTAGCATTTAGCCCAGTTTGTTTCCCTGAGTTTGTTTGTTTTCTGTTGATCATTATTCTAGTTTAGTTTTATGTTTTAAGGTTGTTAGTTAAGAATTCCTTTCTGTTTAATTTCTTACCTGCCCTTGGCGCCCCCGGTGGCATCTTTAGTTACAGTGTTTTTCTTCTGTTATCTTTATTGTTTAATAAAGTTTGTTTCTGTACAGCTGTCTGCATCTGGGTTCTTCCTGCTCACAAACCCTGACAAATACAGCATTATCCATAATGTAAAAACTAGAGCAACAGCCTCAGATCTGCCCATATGACTCTCAGTAAGGGCTCGCAACATTTCCATTTTTCACCACAGATTTACATTGGGAAAAAAATGTGGGGTGCTGTTGAGCTCGGTAGGGCAGAGGCAGCCTCTGCCCCGCTTAGTTCAATCATTACATTAAATAAGCCAATCAAACTATGTTCTCAATTCAAAAACATATTTGTCTTTGACTTATTCAACTTTATGATAGTCTAGAAACTCAGATAATGAGATAATGTTAGGCACATTTTCAGGTTAACAATTTAGGTTTAATTCATTTAATTCAATTATATTGAGTTCTATGTATATGTATATATACAGATAGAGAGACTGAGTTCACATAATTGCCAATACGAACAGCACTTTTAACCACTTAATTTGTCTAATGTTCGAAAACAACTGAATAAAAGAAAAAGTAGGCTTTCACTCTATCTGTTGGCTACAGCTTGGACAGAGGATGTGGTCCTGTCATGCTTTGCACGACAATGCCTTAACATGGTTGAAGTATTATTATTATTATTCAGCTGCTGGGAGCAAATCAACACTGCACCTAAAAAAGAAATGATAAATAAGTATAGGCATACTTATCTTTAAAATTTAAAATCATGGTAGTCTGGCAGGCGGCAGACTATAGGCTTTTCTCCAGCATTTTTCAGCTTATTTCACTACTTTCTGAAACAATATGTGAAAAATGACATGACATGTTAGGGTGAGAATAGGTGGAGATGTATTGGTTCCTTCTGCTGATAATAGCTGGTGCGCCTTTACCATTGTCTAGAGCTGTATAATTGCAAAATAAATTGTGATTGAAGTAATAAATATTAGGCTTCACAACAAACCACAAATATATTATCAGCCTTATTGGGCGAAATCAAAGAAAGTATCTAAATCAAGTATTGATACAAAGCTTAATTGAAAATAGCTTCATTGGACACATACGTCAGTGCTTTAGTGTCACGGCTAACATCACTATCATCATCAGTGACTATCGCAGCTGCATTCAGATTTTCTTTAGCATTAACTGTGTTTCCATCATTTACAACCTGTGGAGATTTCTTATCTTTCTCATCCAGTCTACCAGTCTATCAAATGCCCCATTTCGCCACAAGTAAAACACTTCATATTATTTGTAGTGGTGAAAATAACAGTTGAAATCCTTATATTTAAAATTTAGGGAGAAATCTAATTTATTAAGGTTATCTTGCAGGATCACACATAGCACCTTAAAGGACATGACATGTTTCAAAAGAGGTGACTTAGTACCAACTGGAATCTTCTTAACGGGTAAAACAATTTTACCATAACAAGCAAGCAGTCTAATCAATACTTTGTTCGGGATGAAAGGTGGCACAGTTGATAACGTCACTTTTTTTAAAGGTGTTAAAGGAAGCACTGGTGGAATAGTAATTGTATTCCACACAACTGGTTCGCAAAATCAACTGTTTTCACAAACATAACAACAGTGCTCACAGATACAAATTTTTTATGTTCAATTACTTACTGGCAAACTCTATCCCTCCACACTACAACAAACGGGAGCGGACGCCCCGACTAAACACTACATCTCCCTACTTTACGAATTTAACCACCAAAAAACAAATGTGAATAAATAAACAAACAGCAAAGAGAGAAAAAGAGACAGCAAATCAAGTCATTTTTCCATAACACTTACCTAACAAGAACACTTTCTTACTCATAAAACAATGACATAGAAACACTAACACCATTCGCCCCCCATGGCAGGTCACCTGGGGGCGGCCAACACCGTACAGCGGATTCGCGACCGCTTCCACTGGCCGGGCCTGGAGGCCGACATGAAGGGATTCTGCCAGGCCTGCCCGACCTGCCAGATCAGGGTGCCCAGGATGCCTCTGCCCAGTCCGCTCATCCCCCTTCCCATCATCGAGGTACCCTTCGAGCGTATCGGGATGGACCTCATAGGCCGGTGCCAAAGTCTGCCCGAGGCCATGAACACATCCTCGTCATGGTCGACTACGCCACCCGCTACCCGGAAGCAGTCCCCCTGCGGAAGGCCACGGCGAAAGCCATCGCCCAGGAACTGTTTCTGCTGGCCAGCTGAGTCGGCCTGCCCTCTGAGATCCTGACCGACCAGGGGACGCCGTTTATGTCCCGGATTATGGCTGAGCTGTGCGGGCTGCTGCGGGTGAAGCAGTTGAGGACGACTGTGTACCACCCCCAGACCAATGGCCTGGTGGAGCGTTTCAACCAGACGCTCAAACAGATGCTCCGCCGGGTCGCCGCGGAGGACAAGAGGGATTGGGATCTCATGGTCCCCTACGTCCTCTCTGGCATCAGGGAGGTACCCCAGGTACCTCCTGTTCGGCCGCCAACCCCGGGGACTCCTGGACGTCGCACGAGATGCTTGGGAGCAGCAGCCTGCCCCCCTTCGGACGGTGGTGGAGCATGTTAAGCTCATGAGGGAGCGGATTGACCAGGTCATGCCATTAGTCCGAGAGCACCTGTCCAAGGCACAGCAGGACCAACAGCGCCACTACAACCGGCTGGCCCAACCACGGGAGTTCCAGCTGGGAGACCGCGTCATGGTCCTCGTCCCCACCTCCGCCTGCAAGTTCCTCGCATCGTGGCAGGGGCCCTACACTGTGGTCGAGAAGGTCGGGCCGGTCACCTACCGCCTGCGGCAACCAGGTCGGAGATGGCCCGAGCAACTCTACCACATTAACCTCCTCAAGCGGTGGAACGGGACCCGGGACCAGCTTGCCGCCCTCAGTCTAACCGAGCCCGTGGTTGTAGACATCGAACCCCAGCTGTCGGCGGCCCAGAAAGCCGAGCTGCAGCACCTGGTCGGTCAGTTCTCTGATGTGTTCTCCTCCCGGCCCGGGCAGACCAACGTCATCCACCATGACATCAGGACAGCCCTGGGTGTGATCGTCAGGCAACGGCCCTATCGAGTCCCGGAGGCTCGTCGGCGTGCTATGAATTTCGCCTCCTGAACGAGGTGTCGGAGTTCGACGGCTACCCCCATGCCTCAGGTTGACGAGTTTCTCGACCGTCTGGGGAGGGCCCGGTATATCACCACCCTGGACCTTACCAAGGGGTACTGGCAGGTACCGAAGCGAAGTACGCGGCCGTCGAGAAGGAAGCCCTGGCTATCAAGTGGGCAGTCCTGGAGTTGCGGTACTACCTCTTGGGCAGCCGGTTCACTCTGGTGACCGACCACGCCCCCCTACAGTGGATGTCCAGGGCCAAGGACACAAACGCCAGAGTGACCCGCTGGTTCCTCGCACTCCAGGACTTCCATTTTGAGGTACGTCACCGGGTCGGGGCGGCCAACGCCAACGCCGACGGCCTATCCCGGATTTGGACAGCTTATGCGGGTCTGTCAGGGGTCCACCCCCACCCTCCCCTCATCTCTCCCTTGCTCTTCCCTGCCATCCTGAGGACCAGGCCAACGCGTAGGGGGGGGAATGTGACGAATCTTTCCGGGCTGATCAGCGTCGCCCTGGCAACCGAGGCGCCGCACCTGCACCAGCTCATCATCGGCAGCCCGGGCACAGCTGAACCGCATCACCACGCGGCCGTATAACGCCGCCAGCTCTCGCCCTCGCGAGAAGTGATGCTGGAAATTCTAGGCAAGCGACTAATGTGTGTTTTTCTATCCCTGTCTGGCAGAGAGCAGCAAGTGACCGAACCTCGAGCAAACAGACACCCACTCTCACGACACAGGGGTACACGGGACACGGATCTGCACCAGCCTTGCCAGCCTCACCGGCCACATCAGCCACACCGGCTGCCATGCACCGGCCTCGCCAGCCTCACCAGCCACACCGGCTGCCACGCACCCACACCACACATCTGTGCACGTAATAAACACGCCCTCCGGGGTCTTTGTTCACAGCTTACCTTGTTGCGTGATTCTTCACCCGTGACAATATGCAAACAAATACTGTTTTATTTTCTCTTGAGATAAAGTAATTCACAAAGAACTTGCTTAAATCATTATGTGACAATTTTTTTACAGTGGCGTTAACAGATCCCAAGAAACTGTCTGAGGATGCTAACAGCTACAGCTGTCTCCTTATCGCTCTATTTTTCCTTGAGAGAAAGAGCGTATGCTATGTATGGTGTTGTTAATTGAAGTTACTTTATTTGTTTCTGTATTTGCATTGTTGATTTGGCATTAATTTGCTTATCTTTGTTGCAGGAGCTGAGGTTCAGAGCAGGCAGTTTGGCAGATATATTTCATGGTGGTGGGACTTCTGTCACTAAGTGCTGTGAATTTGAACTTGATCTCAGTGTACTTGTGTGCATGTTAAAAGTTGTTCAGTTGGTATAAGATTTTGTGCCATGTGCTTGCCTACTTGCTGCTGGTCAGCCTTCCTGTGTCTTGTTTTGTCTGTTGACAAAGTGCCTTGAATACAAATGCATGCCACACTTTTTAGATATTTATTTGCTTAAAATTTTGAAAACCATCATTTTCGTTCCACTTTACAATTATGTGTTACTTTGTGTGTGTCTATCACATAAAATCTAAATAAAATACATTTAAGTTTGTTGTTGTAAAGTGACAAAATGTGAAAAAGTTCAAGGGGTATGAATACTTTTGCAAGGCACTGTATATTGTCTAGGCCATACAGCTTTACAACTTTAACTTATTGACTAAAAAAGAGAATGCCAGAGAAGAGAATTCCTCAGTTCTGCACATAATGCACAATAAATGTTCATTTTGTTGTTTTACCAGTTTACTCTATGTGTCTCATTTATTGTAATTACATTTGTTATACCATCCTCATATTAGCCCATCGGCCACATTGCCTTCTCAATATCGGCATCAGCAGTTAAAAACTCATTTTAAAAACCTGGCTGACCACAAGTCACTAAGGTATCTATAGTGCAAAACATGCAGCACAACCAGTGTAATCCAATTACTTAAGAAATGACTCTCATGAGCAAATCAAAATCACATATTAATCAGGGCCATTTCTGAATGTATCCGATTCACTAACTCACCTGCAATTATATTCCTTAGGGACCATTATAATGAAATCAGACTAATTAACTTCCTTACAATTCCCATTAAAGTTTATAATGTTGTGACTCATCACAGATGTGGTAGCTTTGAATCTCAGATCTTGTAAAAAAAGTCCTTTTTTTTTTAAATTGAGAAAATAACAAAACAAACCGCAGCATGCAGGACTGAGGAACATGTGGGCGGTCAGGGTTTGTGCTCTATTGTTGGGAGAGGACAAATGGCAAAAGGCCAGTGGAGAGGAAAGCTGAAGTTTGTCTTATTACTGCCGGCCCAGCCTCGCATGGAAGTGAAACCACAGAAACAGAAGGATGTAAGGCCAGACGATTGCTAACAGCTGGGTGTCCATGGCAACCACACTTTTCTCCACTTTATGCAAATAAATGAACGAGACAAAAGGCACAAAATCAAGGTTTAAGAGGAGATGTGACACACTATGTTAACAGAATTCTTTTTTTTTTGCATTTGTAGGAAAACATTATTAACTAGTATTAATTCTTCTGGTGACATTCAACCTCTTATGTAATGCATTTCTCAGAACTAATTCTTTTGCTGTTGTTTTGCTGCTGTTTGTGTGTGTGTGTTTTCTGGCTTGATGCTTATCCAGCGCACTGGAATGCGATGGAGGCCAGATGTGAGATGCATCATTGCAAAAACAAATGCAAACACACAGAAGACAGAGCGAGAGAGAGAGACAGGGAGGAAGTGTAAATGCATTGTGACTCTGGATTTCCATTTTAAAAGAGTATGAAACACGCACAGGTCAATTTGTGAATATTACATTATCAGAACCAGCTGCACGCTGGCTGATGTGCTGTGATAATGCCACACTGGATTTTACAGCCAGTTACATGCAAAGCATGATGGGAAAACAGTAAAATCACAACTCAGCTCTCATTGGCTTAGAACAAGCATGACTGTTGTGAACCGTGAAGATCCCAGATGCAGATCAACTTTCCACAAAAAAATTATTTTATTAACAAACACCCATTAACAACAACATTAACAACACCCACGAGGGGGCAAAACAAGAACCAAAACTAGACTCTAAATTCTTGAACAAAAAACAAGTCTAGAATCTTTGTATTAGGTTGAGCTCTTTGAACAACAAGACTTAATGCAAGCGCCAATGCTCAGCAAGAAACAACATCGAACAGTAACAAACGCCATACACCAGCACAAGACAGGGCAATACATAGGAAAGCAAACAAGGAAGGCAGGTGAGGGGCAAGAACTAAAGATTGGATAATTAATAAGGAAACAAAGAGGGCGGGGTTAAGACTCAAGACCGGAGAGCACATGGCACAAAGTAAACAACGGCCATGTGCTTCCACATATCACAAAAGACACAGAGCATGAATCTAGACCCAAGATGCAAAAACCAAGGTTAGAGTCAGCATCCAAACATCATGCTGACATAAAACACAAGGGTTGTCAGGATCCTGGCATGAGAATTTAGAAAGAAAAAACAAGAAAGCCAGGATACTGACAGTGACATGTTGTTTGCGCTCTCAAATGTTGATATCTTAAATGTAATGTGATATATTTTGTGTTAAAAAATTTGGATTCATCATAATAAATAGCTAGAATCAACTATAGGTGTTGACAGGGAAAGTATTTTAGCAAATGTTTCAAAGAAAAATCTTTGGTAACACTTTAAATTAAGGTACACATATTTACTATTAAATAATACTAATAATACAGTATATATATATATATATATATATATATATATAATATAATATTAATACTTAAATAATAATAAATAATACAGTGTTTTAAACTATACAACAGACCTTTTTAGGTGCAACCTTAAGACTAAGGTTCATCAGTTGTAGTAGTTGTGTGCTGTAATGGATTTGTTAATTGTGAAGAGAAGGCAGCTTTGGAATAGGGAATGGGTAAGGGTTAATAAGTATCCAACTACTAGTTGGTTAGTAATTTACATTTAGGCATTTATGTAAATTACCAAAGCGACTTACATTGCATTATACTACACATTGATCATTATACATTAAGTACGTGCAATCCCTGGGATCGAACCCATGACCTTGGCGTTGTTAACGCCATG